>CM059204.1:39317190-39599690 GCA_030347435.1 Clarias fuscus | reverse complement strand
TCCTTGTGAGAATGTTTGATCCCCACCGAATTATAAACGCACGCAGCACGTCTATCTGCCTCTGTAACTGTAGATCAAACGATATTATGATATTCTGGGCACTCTGCGCTCTACATAATGTTTATTTAGCCTTTTTATTGTCCTCTGATCTCTGCACAATTACAAAGCTCTACAGATCACAGTGGTTCATTTAACATTTCCTTCTCACCTTGATGTAGACATAGTGTTATATCCTGTACAATCACATCGGTACACAGCACTGCTTACTGTATTAGTCAGATTTAACACACACACACACACACACACACACACGCATACACACCCACAGAAGGGGGTTAAAATGTACACAATGGTTACACATATTTTGATTAATATAAATCATTCAGGAAAGCACAGTAATAATGTTCTTTTAAAAATAATATTTTTGTTTACATTTGCTTTCCTAATCTAAGAAAAGAATCCTGTTTTTCAAAATACAATCTCATGATTCCCGCACACACTTTATTTCAGTTATTTGTTGAAATTCGGGTTTATAGAAATCTGGGTTACTAATAGAAACGTGTACAAAAAGTAAAGCCAAGTTCCAAAATTGAAGAGAAAGTAGACAGGGTCCTGTAGATGGTGGAATTGCAGTAGAAAGAAGACAAATGCTAAATATAAAACAGCAAATGATTAGTCGAGTTAGTCTGTAAATACGGGGGGCATTACTCGTATTTACAGTAAATGAACGTGTTACAGCATTTCATTTGTAACTGCAGTGCAAGGACGGAGATTCGCTTCTGATGAAGAAGTGAAGACAGCGGTGCATTCGTGGCTCGCAGCTCAGCCTGGGATATTTTTTTAATGCGGGAATACACAAGCTTGTTGACAGTGTTACAGTTCTGCCCCTCGCGAGACCCGCGTTGTTACAGACAGATGGCCAAAGTGTATTGAAAAGCAAAGGAGATCATTTAAAAAAAATGTCTTTGCATTTTCTAAAAGTTAATTCAAATGAATTCTGCAGCCAAAATGCAGATGACCTTTGACTCACCCTCATACATTAACAGGATAACATCTGACTAGCTACAGGTAACTAGCATAACTAGCAACGTAAGACTGAATCTCAAATCCCGCTTTAACCCCTGATGAAAGGCAATACTTGATGTGTGGAATACGGGGTTAAACACCCTACATAATGTTTAACACTATTTAGGTTTTCGGAAGAAATGGAGCCGTAAACAGAAACTCAAAATGTTTTTCTTTCTCCTCATATCTTGGCTACATTTACAAAAAAAATTACAACTACCGTCACCCTCGGCTTTCACCCACAATCAGCGTCAATCACTGAATAACAAACACACACGGTATTGACTTTAACGTGATAAGCCGCACCTGCAGGATGGAGGATGCATGATAACAAACACCTAAATCCCAAGCTGAGCAAACAGAAGAGGAAATAAAAGCTATATAGGTGATAGACAGAAATAAATTTACTTTACTTTACTTTACTAAATACAAGCAATCTTTACCCGCACACACACACACACACACATACACTTATCTTTTGCTTATGTTTGACCCTGGTGTTAATGATTTAATTACAGGTTCATCCACCCTGACGGTCTGCCATCTGATTACACAATCACTATGGTGTTCCGACTGCTGCCGCAAACCCCAGAGGAACCCTTTGCATTATGGGAAATCCTCAACAGCGGAAACGAACCATTAGTGGGCGTCATCCTAGACAGTGAGTAGAGAGAGAGAGAGATAGAGAGTGAGAGAGAGAGATTATAGCGTGTGATTAATTTTTTTTCTGTGTGCAGATGCAGGGAAGACCCTGACTTTCTTCAATAACGACTATAGGGGTGATTTTCAGACTGTAACATTTGAGGGTCCCGACATCAAGAAACTCTTCTATGGCAGCTTCCACAAGGTGAGAAGAACATGCTCAGACTGTCAAAGCTTCAAATAATAAGAAGACACAAGTAGCTTTAGATATGCATAGCTGATCTGCACTGCTCCAGCTGACAATTCACTCAAATTCACCTCGGACCTACTGTAGCTCACAATGACCTTTTGAAAGATAACTAAAATGGTCAGCTAAAATGTCTTTTGTGACCATGAAATAAAACAGACTTACTGTATATAAGTTACATTTTTGTTTCACGTTTGCACAAAGCCACAAGTACTGTCAAAGATTAATTTATACTTTTATAAGTATAAAGCATCATCCATAATTGCCATCTTTCAATATGCCGTTCTGTGTTCAGCGTAACTTCTAATGTTACTTCACCATCAAATATAATAATCAACCTTAGTCATGTGACTAAGTACACCATACAGAAACAATCTGGAAAATGTTTTCATTAAAAGTACAATTTTAACGTATATATACCGCGGGGTGTGGGGGAGATGGTTGTTGTTCACAATTATTTTTAACGAAATAAACATTTGACTCATCATTCAATCGTTCAGCATATAAAATGATTATACATTTATTGTCATTCTTTAAGGGTAACATATAAGCCGAATACATCTTCAAAGCACAAGCAATAAAATGAGCTCTTGTGTGTGATGTAGCAAGGACGTTTTTTCTCTCCGGTCTTCTCCAAAGGCAGAACTTTTTGCGTTGGTTCGTATGTTTGTTTGTTTGTTTGTTTGAGATTAAGATTGTATGGATAATTTAGGACATTACGCAATGCGCTCAAACACTTACTCAGTAATGCCTCGTGACAAAAAGCTCGTTCAGTGTGCCTGACTTAGCAGTAACCGACACATACTGCAAAACATCAATCATTATCAGAAAGTGTCCGCTACGATAGGGCAACAAACCCCAGTATGCAATATAAACAAACTATTACTTCTAGTATAACGGAATGGATCCGGATCGGCGCGCGACCTGGATACAAAATACACACACGCTACGAAGCGCAGCAACACAGACACATAAATTACACACACTGCGCCCCACATGTTGCGGGTTGTAACAGGGGTGTTCAAGTCAATCCAGGACTTTTGATGGTACAGACTAACACCACACAGATATAAAAGTTAGAAACCCCTCTTTACTTCTCTTAGTGAAGTTTGATCTAAGCCATATATGGCGCCTCATAATTTAGGGCATCTCTTTTCATCATTATGAACATAATATGAAGCACATATACGCACATTCATCATAAAATATTATTATTGTAAAACAAAATAAAATTCATGTTTGCTTTAGCATTGGACACAGTATTGTTTTAGGCTAAATAATTATACACAATTCTTTGTTATGCTTGGTCTGGCTTTAAGATAAAGTCCTTCCATGCGCCATCTGGCGGATCTTCAGTGAAGTACAAAAACATTTATTTAAATTCCCGAATGTTGCTTGAGGGATCTCGCGGCATGTCGCGCGCCAAATTGCGGGATCTCGCGGGAAAAAGCGCGCATTCTTAATGGCCAGATTTGTAATCCCCTCCTACACTAAGGCACTTACAGATCCCAGTGTTTCAGTAGTGCTTGGACACCATCATGGTACCATGGTAGAAAGATTTCACAGTACGCCGGACCATGATCGTACTGCCTGCTTCATGTTCGAGACGCTGGCCTCCCAGGAACTCCTTTAACGGCCCAAATATGTGGAAACGTCTTGGAGCGAGGTCAGGACTGTACAGGAGGATGTGGCAATACCTCAATAATGAGTTCCTGTAATGCGCAAGTGGTGTTGGTCAGTGATTGTATGTACAGTTCACACAGACAGGTGCGTCTCCTAGGCAAGTTGGCTATACTGTAAGTCAGGCATTCCACTCGCGAAATGTTCACTGAATGTTCGCTCTGAGTGACCGTCATTCATGGGCGTACGGCCTTCCTAAAACCATTTGCACCAATCAAATGTTCTACTAAGTCTCATCACGGTACTATGCTTAAGGCTCTCTGTAAATGTCGATCGAATTCCCGCCCTCATTTACAAGAAATTCCATCACGTATCCCGGTTTGACTTGAGCTTCTCATCTACTTATACATTATAACTTTAGCTTATGGGTTTTAAACATTGTTTTAAATAGTGGTGGTAGCTCAGTAGTTATGATATTAGATTTCTGATCAGATGGCTGTGAGTTCAAATCCCAGCATCGCCACACTGTCACTGATGGGCCTTTTAGCAAGACCCTAAACCTTTAACTGCTCAGGTCTACAAATGAGAGGAATGTAAGTCACTTACACTGGATAAGAGAGTCTGCCAAATGACATAAAAATGCATTACTATGACACATTGAATGAGTAAGTGAGATGAATATGTTAGGTATGTAGTCGTGAGGGGTGGGGACTGTAAGCCTGGACATGTTGAGCATGTTGGACAACTGAGCTATTATTATAATAATGATTGTATTTCGTAATATTTGTATTACTTTGTGTGAAGACAGTATGAAGACAGTATGTTGACAGTATGGACATTATAGACAACTTAGTAGATAAGGAACTGCTGAACTAGTGTATGTGTGTGTGTGTGTGTGTGTGTGTGTGTGTGTGTGTGTGTGTGTGTGTGTGTGCGTGCGTGTATGTGTGTGTGTGTATACCTGCCAATTGAAGACTCAGCTTTTTAATGTATCAACATTAATTCACCTTCTACTTACAATATTATCTATACTGTGTACAATGTTGTTGAGCCTGTAGGGTGTGTGTGTGTGTGTGTGTGTGTGTGTGTGTGTGTGTGTGTGTGTGTCTGTGAGAGAGAGAGGTGCAGATGGAGCAAAGCTTTCATTCCCATGCCAATGTCCATCTTCTGGGTTTTTATAATGGAGTTATTTTGTTATTTTTATGACGTTTATTTGTTGGTCCTTCAAACATGAAAACCTGGGTGCGGAGATTTGGAAAGTTAAATCAGCCTACACCACGTGTCTCTGGACTGTAGGGGAGTTCCCAGAGGAAACCCACCAACCTAAGGGGTGTCAAGTGACAAAACAAACAAACAAACAGGGAAACCTTATAAAAATGAATAGTGTCTTGAATTGAGCTTTAGTCCTTAGAACCTTGGATCTAAGGTTCCTAACCTTGGTTTTAAGTTCAGAATTTATTTATTTATTTATTTATTTTGGATTTTTCCCCCATTATATCCCTAATTTAGTCGTGTCCAATTCCTCCCCGTCACTAGGGGGCTCCCACATTAAGGCTACTACTACCACTCAGCCGGGAGGGCCGAAGACTATCACGTGTTTCCTCCGAACCACGTGACGCCAGCCGACCGCATCTTTTCGAACTGCTCGCTCGCGCACCGTTGGGGGCGGCGTAACACACTCGGAGGACAGCGCTATCCGCTCCCTCCGTTGCGCGAGCTCACAGACGCCCCTGACTGGCCGTAGAGCCGTGATTAATGTAGGAGCACTAAGTACCTCTCATCCCTCCCCTCTGAGAGAGCTCGGCCAATCAGCTCTCTCTAGACCTCCGGCTGCGAGAGGTTACAGCACCACCCGGGATTCGAACTAGCGATCTCCGGATGATAGGGCGAGCGCTTTAACCACTGAAGCGCTTTAACCATTTAACCATTCTGAACTTAAGGCCACTCGGAGGCCTTAAGTTCAGAATTTAAAACATTTGATGCAAAGCAATAGTTTTAGCACATCACAATTGTAAGAAACCATTTTTTGTCCATCGACTTACAAATACATAAATAATAATAAATAAATAAACAAATAAACATACAACCAACTCACTCTTGAGTGAATTCTTAAATCAGGAAGTTGTCCATGTTTGATATTGGTTTGGGGCAATAAGTATAAAATGATAGAGTAAATTTCATGTTTATGAAATGTTTATATACAGTCCTGTGCAAATGTCTTGTGTCTTCCCTCTTTTAGTGAGATTTTGCTTTCAAAGTGTCAGACTTTCTTGTATTTTTAATGTACAGGGTGGGCCATTTATATGGATACACCTTAATAAAATGGGAATGGTTGGTGATATTAACGTCCTGTTTGTGACACATTAGTATATGTCAGGAGGCAAACTTTTCAAGATGGGTGGTGACCATGGTGGCCATTTGGAAGTCGGCCATCTTGGATCCAACTTTTTTTGTTTTTTCAATAGGAAGAGGGTCATGTGACATCAAACTTATTGGGAATTTCACAAGACAAACAATGGTGTGCTTGGTTTTAACGTAACTTTATTCTTTCATGAGTTATTTACAAGTTTCTCTTTGTTCATAGCCATTGACATGTCGAAGAGGTTAACACGTGATGAGCGGATCGAAATTGTGTTGATATCTGGTGACACAGTAAGGGTCATTGCAGCAGATTTCAATGCAAGACACCCTACGAGACCACCCATCTCCCATGCTACAGTTAGCAAACTGCTTGCTAAGTTTGCCAAAATGTGGACGCATGAAAACTGTCACTAATGAACAAACATCAGTGGCTGTCCTAGCTTCATTCAGCTAGAGCCCACAGCGTAGCACTCGCCGCATGTCACTGGAGAGTGGCATTAGTCGAACATCCCTTCGGCAGATAATAGCTACTCACAAATGGCACCCTTACAAACTCCAGCTACTGCAGCATCACAACAAGGATGACCCAGATCGGCACACACAATTTGCAGAATGGGCAAAACAAAAATTGGAACAGGACCCTCAGTTCACGCAGAAGATTTTGTTCAGTGATGAGGCAAAGTTTTATGTGAATGGTGAAGTTAACAAACAAAACCACCGCTGACACTAACCCACATTGGATAGATCCCTCCAAGACTGTTGGAACAAAAAAAGTGATGGTATGGTGTGGTATATGGGGTACAAAGATAGTGGGGCCATTCTTCATCAATGGAAACCTCAAGGCCACTGGATATTTGAAATTGCTACATGATGATGTGTTTCCCTCTTTATGCACTGAAGCTGGCACGTTCCCTGAGTTTTTCAAGCAAGATGGTGCACCACCACATTATGGGTGTCAGGTCCGAGCATTCCTAGATGAACAGTTTCCTGAAATGTGGATTGGTCGTCGTGGGCCAGTTGAATGGCCCCCAAGGTCTCCCGATCTGACCCCCTTAGACTTTTATCTTTGGGGTCATCTGAAGGCAATTGTCTATGGTGTGAAGATACGAGATGTGCAGCACCTGAAACTACAGATACTGGAAGCCTGTGCTGGCATTTTCTCCTGCGGTGTTGCTATCAGTGTGTGAAGAGTGGGAGAAGAGGGTTGCATTGACAATCCATCACAATGGGCAGCACATTGAACACATTTTATAAGTGGTCAGAAACTTGTAAATAACTCATGAAAGAATAAAGTTACGTTAAAACCAAGCACACCATTGTTTTTCTTGTGAAATTCCCAATAAGTTTCATGTGTCACATGACCCTCTTCCTATTGAAAAAAACAAAAGTTCCAAGATGGCCGACTTCCAAATGGCCACCATGGTCACCACCCATCTTGAAAAGTTTGCCCCCTCACATATACTAATGTGCCACAAACAGGACGTTAATATCACCAACCATTCCCATTTTATTAAGGTGTATCCATATAAATGGCCCACCCTGTAGTCTTGAGTAGGGTTGGGTATTGTTTGGGTTTTTTTCTATACCGGTGCCAAATCGATACTTTTAAACCGGTACAGGTGCCAAAACGGTGCCTGAACCGATACTTTACAAAAGCCACAAAAGCCTCAAAATGATGGTGGATTACTCCAGAATACATTTTTATTTAACAAAAAATGTAATGCTTAAAATTGAACAATATATTAAAAGTTTAAGTACTGGCTGGAAAGCCATAATTATAAACAGAATCCATGTTACATTAGTATTTTACACATCGTTTGACCATTTGTTAGCATGAATGCATGATTTGCATTTTGCAATTAACATTACATTAGCCTACTAATAACCTCCGGAAAGGCTGCTGTTGTCATTATAATCGGTGGACTAATTTTTGCTACCGGTTGGTATTACTGGGGCTGGGGTCGTCTACACCGATAGCGCCAGCTGTTGTCTGTAAGCCGTCAAACACGGTGCATCCCTCTGCTTTAAACTTTATTCCGTTTGCCCTCAAATGTTTCATTAGTTTTGACGTGTTTCCTCCTTTACACGCAACTGCTCTAAAACATTTACTGCATGTCGTGGTGTCGGAATCCTTTCTTGTGAAATATAGCCACACTTTCGACCATTTAGTTTTAGGCATTTTAACGAAAGTTGTTTCATTTAGCAAGTTAAGATAGCGGTAGATCACCTGCTGCCGTCAGAGCAAGTGGAACGTTAGTTGCTGCGTTCACGCGCATCTCGGACGGTCTCATTTCCCGATGATTTGTGCTTTTAATTTTTTTTATCTAATCTAATAAACTTTTAATCTACAAAAATAAAATGGACAGTAACATTACTGCAACAATGTTTTGGATTTGTATTATCAAAGCTTTCCGAAGTCCTCAAGATTTTTCCTATTAAGGAAATAATTTATTTTTCCGACAATTTACGACAGCCCATGAATGCAGTATTTAAATTTTACTAGCGATCATGTGTGTTGATGAATCTAATGCTTATTACAACTGTGTCATCATCATGGCCGCAGAGAACAAATATATTAATCGACAGTTCAGGCATTTAAGTGGCACCGAAATGAGGCACCGAAATTCGCGTTCTGTTTTGGTCCGGTACATACCGGTTATAGAGGTTTTCGGTACCCAACCCTAGTCTTGAGGAATATTTCTCCAGGCTTCCTGAAGGACATTTTTGTGTCTCACTCTGAGTCCAGTACCTGTGCAGTTTCAGTGGAAAGTGTTTTGTTTGTTAAACCTCACAGTGACCTGCAGTATGAATCGCTGAAGCATTAAACAACCATCTAAATGAAGGCATGAACCAGTGAGAAACAGGTGCAGATGATGACAGATGATCAGGCCGGTGATCAGTATACTGCTGATGCTGAATGCTGAAAGTGGTGGGAACAGACGAGAGGGGAAATGAGGTCGCTGCTGAGATTGTTGCATTAACAGACAATTTCTAAATCATATCTTTAGACATTTGTACAAATTTCTTCAATTTAAAAAGACAGAGTTTCTGGGAAAACAATTAACTTCCTTTAATCTTATCCATCCTCTGGTGTAAGAGTTTGCTGATTCAGTACTATGCAGTAAAAATAAATCAATATATGAATGTGGATGATGCTGATAAGATGATTGTGCCGGTATGTTTGTGTAGTTGCACATAGCGGTGAGTAAGACGCTGGCGCAAGTGATGGTGGACTGTAAACTGGCCGGAGAGAAGCCCATTAATGCTGCTGGCAACATCACCACTGACGGAATGGAGGTCCTGGGAAGAATGGTCCGATCCCGGAGAGACAGAGACAACTCTGCACCGGTATGATGTGTGTGTTTGTGTGTGTGTGAGATGCATTTAATATGTTTGTATTGTTGTACACCTTAATCTATACAGTTCTGCAGACGTACAGACATAAATAGATTGTGTGTGTGTGTGTGTGTGTGTGTGTGTGTGTGTGTGTGTACAGTTTCAGCTCCAGTCCTTTGATATCGTGTGTAGTACCTCATGGGCTCGTAGAGACAAGTGCTGCGAGCTTCCCAGTCTGGTGAGCTCATTGTCACATCGCTGTTTTGAGTGTGTGTGTGTGTGTTTACTTTAGCTCGTTTTAAATATAGTCATAATTCATGTAAGGTCATTACACTGAGTGAAATGAGACGTGATTTGGACCACATTGTATACAGTAAGCTTTTATATCTTCATCACATTTCATCATGTTATATGTTCTTATACAGTACCAGTCAAAAGTTTGGACATACCTACCTTGTTGTTTGACTGTTTACCTATGTTTGACTGATTTCTTCCAAATAAACCCAATCTATGATTAATAAGCATACAGTGGAACCTCGGATTGCGAGTAACGTGGTTTATGAGTGTTCCGCAAACCGAGCAAGTATTATTTCACGAGCGCCGAGTATCATGTATCACACATGCGACTCTTATTTTGACTATATTTTTATTTTGATTATATTAAGTGATCACAACTGAGCCAATGATTTTTCTCTCTCTTGTGCTGCGGGAATTATGGGTAATCGTCTCCCCTGCTGCGTCTTAGTGCTCGTCTCTTACTGGTATAATCAACATCTCCCTCTCTCTTCTGTGTGTGTGCCCGTAATTTGACACTGTGCCCCAAACACACACACTTTATTCATGTGTACTTTGTGTGTGCGCGCGCACGTAATTTGACACCCACACACGCACACACACACTCTGCCCGGCTGCACACACTCGCTTTATTTACACAGAAAACTCAGCTCTGTCGCGATTCTTTTCAAAGGTAAGGTGCTGGTTCATTTGTTATTTTATATTTTTTACTTTACAGCAGTGATTCCGTTAGTCTGCTCACGGGAGTATCATTAGAGAAATTTATTTTTTTTCCCCAGTTAAAACAGTGTTTACATTGTGTATGTTAGTGTGAAACTTAAAAAGCGAGGTGGGGGGAGGGAGGAAGAGTTTTAGTGTTTAAGACGAGGCGAGGGGCTAATTCCACACACACACATACAAATACACGGCGCCTGCACGCACAAACGGAAACACTTATCTGTCTGGATTTATTTTTACTTTTTTAAATGTTAAGTGCAGGTTAATTTGTTTTATTTTTACTTTATATATTGTATTAATTATTTTTATGTATTTATTGTTTTGGGTTGTAGAACGAATAATTTGAGTTTTCATTATTTCTTATGGGAAAATTCTATTTGGTTTACAAGAACAAATTATGCTCGTAATCCAAGGTTCCACTGTATTTCTAGTCAAATGTTACTACAATTGTAGGAGAAATATTTTTTGTTCTATGGGCACAGAATTTTACTTCTATTAATAAACTACTACTACTACTACTACTACTACTACTACTACTAATAATAATAATAATAATAATAAAATTAATAAACTTATCTGGAAATGGAACATATATATTTTTTTATTTTAATAAAATTTGATTAGAAATAAGATTAATAATCTGATATTTGGTCTGTTGTAGTGAAAAAGAAAGTGTTGATAAAATTAACTATATTCAAGATATTTCCACTTGCTAAAATATAATTTTATGAAGTGTTGCCTCCCAGTTCTTTCTAGCAGTATTAGCCAGTTATCTGTTTAAAAAGAAAGAAAGAAAGAAAGAAAGAAAGAAAGAAAGAAACTAAGTTCAAGCACCAACATGCCTTGGTGGATTTGCTTAATTTGGGGTGAAAGGAAAATAAATGTATTAATATGGATTTACATAATTTTAATAGTACAGTATGATGAACTATTTTATTATGCAGATTCCAATTTCATTAGATTTTTAAAAAATGTATAATTGCTGCTTTTTTTATTTATTGTTGTTGTTTATGTCTTTGTCGACTTCAGAGAAAGGAGGCGGATTGTCCGTCACTGCCTCGAGCCTGTACGTGCACTCAGGACAGTAAAGGCCCTCCTGGTCCACCCGGACCCTCGGTACGCACAGGGATACAAGCGGAATAAAATTGGAATTAAAAATGGAATCTTACTCACCCAGGAGTCTGATAAACTTTGAAAACAAATTGATCAACCTAAGGTCATTACAAACTCAAATGTGTGTGTGTGTGTGTGTGTGTGTGTGTGTGTGTGTGTGTGTGTGTGTGTGTGTGTGTGTGTGCTTCACAGGGAGGTCCTGGTATCAGAGGGTCACGAGGAGATCGAGGGGAGCCCGGCCCTGTGGTACAGTCTGTTCATTAACATTAGATCCATCATTTGTCAAAAAGATATGTGTGTGTCTGGTTGTGTAGTTATAATTTTCTTTCTACATGTGTGTGTGTATCACAGGGTCCAGTGGGTGCAGTTGGAGAACCAGGAGTACCAGGACCACAGGGCCCTCCCGGCCCCCAGGGGCACAGCGGGAGATCTATCAGAGGCCCTCCGGTAAAACAAAATAACTCACACACACACACACACACACACACACACAGACACATTAATAGACCCATGTACAGTGCAGTGTTACAGTATGTTGCCTCAAAATTGCATTGTTGTCATGTTGCTGCTCTTGTTCGCACATTTTCACGTGCACTTTGTGTTGTCTTTTAGCATATGTTTTGCTAATTTATGGTGTCAATTTGGTTTGTCTTAGATAGTCAGCTAATTAGACGTCCTAGTTAGCTAGTTAGTTTCTGTAAATCTATGTTATATGAATGTAGCAGCTTAGTTCTGGAGTAATGGCGTTTCATTTCACCCCGTACTGAACTGTATATGGTTGAAATGGCAATAAAAGCCTAGTTGACTTGACTTGACTTGAATGCGTCACAGTTTAACTCCCAACTCATGCTGTGTGCTTTTTTTACAGCCATGATTTTTCTGTCGGGTTTGTTTAAGTGGGAAATACTGGAGAACATGTGTTTATTATTTCCTCATAACCAGCTCTCAACTGACTCACTTACTCATCACAGAAGTGACTTTAAATGATTACTGTGTGTGTGTTTAGGGTGGTCCTGGTGAGAGAGGGGAAAAAGGTGATGCAGGACCTCAAGGTGCTCAGGTAAAAAACACACACCTGCCCAAATTCCAACCTTCGACACACTCCGTTTCACTCATACGGGTTCGCAGGGGGGTGAGGAGCCTATCGCAGGAGACTTAGGGTACGAGGCGTGGTGCACCCTGGACAGGTTGCTGATCCATCGCAGGGCACACACGCATACACACACTCACACACTACGGGCAGTTAGCCTAATCTGCATGGCTTTGGACTGTGGGAGGAAACCAGAGTACCTGAAGGAAACCCACCAAGCACGGGGAGAACATGCAAACTCCATGCACACAGAGGTGGAAATTGAAGCCAGCCGGAAAACGAACTCAAACCCTGAAGGTGCAAAGCGATAGTGCTAACCCCCTAAGCCACCCTGCTGCCTTTTTCATACAGTGTGAATAATAATAATAATAATAATAATAATAATAACCTGTAAGTTTTTTATAGCTTAACAAGATCAGGACCGGCAGGAAAATGTTTTTTTTTTTTGTTTTTTGTTTTCCTCACAAGAATGCGCTGAAGGTTTTAGAATAGATGTCTAAGATTCACGATGGATTAAGTGATGATGTTTGAAACTCGACTTGGTTTTGTTAGTTCCTCCTGAAGGGTGAGAAGAGAGACATTAGTGTGTGACAGTCACCATTTTGTTGAGAAAATGCCATTTTGAATGCTAAAAGGATGGTTTAAAGGTTTAAATTACAAACATACAGTAGAAGTGAAATATGTACCTCAGAACCGGTTGTGCCTTACTTGGCCTGTGTGCAGAGTTTTGACACAATGAGATAATTTGTGGCAGAAAATGAGTAAATAAACCCTGTAATCTGAGTATGTACTGCAGGTGTGTGCAGTCGCCTCATTGCTCGGCAGCCTGCTCGATAAAACTCTACTACTACACTACTGTATATACCGTAAAGTCCTGAAAACAAAATTTTCCAGAAATGAGTAATGTTTCTCTTTTACATGTATTTCAGCAACCATTACTTTTTAATATGTTTGCGCCCAAAAGTGAGAACATTTTTAAATTTCACTCCAATTCTACTGGGAATAAAATAAGACGTGTTTCTTACCTCAGCATTTAAATAGAACCTGGTCTACCTACTGTATCATCCACATTGGATAAGTTCATCCGAATCCCCAGCCTCTCTGGTTGTTTTTTGGTTGTTTTTACAGTATGAACCAATAATAATAATAATAATGATAATAATAATAATAATAATAATAATAATTATTATAATATGCTCATTTTATGTGTTCTACATTTTTGCAACTTCATTCACATATTCTGGATTCTGTTAAAAATATGTTAAAATTTACCCGTTATAAAAGTAATGATAACTTTTGTTCGACCTGACGTCTCTGAAAACCCAAATACACAGTTTAAAATCTGAAGCCTTTCCGTTAACACACACCTGAAAGGCTTCTATACAGTATAAGCACACTTCTTTTTTTTTTTAATCGTCATTGACCTATGCTGAGTTGCCGGTACGTATCTGGGGTTTAAGGGTTAAACAATTAAATTTTTATACTTCGTGTACTGTATATTATTTTCTCTGCTGAGACCTTGATTTGACATTGTGACAGTTGAGCAGATAAGGATTCCGTCCATGTCACTCTGGAACACAGACATCTTATAATAAATACATTTTGATAGCTAGCAGCATTGTAGCCATCTTTACACAGGCTGATTTCACGTCACTGCTGCATTCGCTAAACTAAATGGCTCCTTGTTACACACATGATACTGTGGATATTGGAAATGTTCCTGAAAGTCATACCAGACTGTTTGTCTCTGCTTATCATATACTATATTGTCAAGCAGCTTTCAGTTAATTCTATCTTACAGTAAAGTATTTGTTGTTTTTCGTACAGGGCGTTCCAGGTACCCCGGGCACCCCGGGACGGGAGGGACCTCCTGGACCCAGAGTAACATTTCCTTTTATTCATGATTGGTTTATACAACTCTCAGGTTATAGAGTGTGTGTGGGGTTAATGAGTGTGTTCTGCTCCACAGGGTTTGCCGGGTAACGACGGACCACAGGGCAGAGCGGGGCCTGCGGGAAATATGGTGAGCGCACAGACCACGTGTCCACTGATGTACATTTATCATTTTCTAGGTTTTCTATTCATTTTTCCCAGTTTTTATTACATTTGCAAGAGAAATGCTTCACAGTTTCCCAGCTCAAACATTTTCAAATAGGGATTTACTATATGTGTGTGTGCGTGTGTGTGCGTGTGTGGATGTTTAAGTGCACCTAGAGCAGAATGCAGCGTGTTCTGGCATTCAGCCATGCAGATGCCTGAAACTACTTCACAGATAAAAATGTTTAGAAAAGTCTAGAAATTCTCTGGCGTTAAACATTTTTATTGATGAGTTTTAGATATGAGCCGTAGCACCATCGCCTTTTCCGTAAGGAGCCTATTTTTACTGTTTAATAGAGATAAGAGCTAAAGTGGTCTTCTCTCCTCTATTAAAAAAAAATAAATAAATCTTCAGATGCACATCACGTCCACATTCAGTATTTAGCATGCGTGAAACTAACTCAAAAAACGTTTTAGAATAATGTTTCTGTATAGAGTAACTAACATCTTGACCTCAGGGTTCCTTAAAAATGTAATTAAGCTACACTTTTACACTCACTAAAAAAATCCAGATTTTATATGTACTCTTTATATTTAGATTAATACCAAATGGAAATTTACACTATATTGCCAAAAGTATTTGCCCTCCTATGAACTTGAGTAACATCCAATTCTTTAACCCATAGAGTTTAATATGATGTTGGTCCACCATTTATAGCTATAATGGAAATATATGTAATATATGGAGCTTACTGTATATTACTTTTTGTTCACTGGTAGTCAGTCATGTTGGAACCGGTGTGGGGATGTTTTTCAGGAGTTGTTCTCGGCCCCTTAGTTCCAGTGAAAGGAGATCTTAATCCTTCAGCTTCAGCGTTAAGACATTTTAGACTCCCAACTTTGTGGGAACAGTTTGGGCGAGGCCACTTCCTGTTCCAACATGACTGCGCACCAGTGCACAAAGCAAGCTCCATAAAAACATGGATGAGCGAGCTCGGTGTAGAAGAACCTGACTCTCCTGTACAGAGTCCTGACTCAACCCGATAGAAGTGTCTAATCTCACAAATGCGCTACTGGAAGAATGGACAAAAATTCCCATAAATACACTCTTAAACTTTGTGGAAAGCCTTCCAAGAGAAGTTGAACCTGTTATAGGTGCAATGGGTGGTGTCAACATCATATTAGACGCTATGGGTTAAGAATTGGATGTTACTCAGGTTCATATGCATGTGAAGGCAGGCGAGTGAATACTTTTGGCAATATAGCGTACTGTATATAAATGCTGATTGCTTTTTTGCATTTTTATTCTTGCTGTCATGTGGTGACCGTGTGTTACTTTGTCCAGTCTATGCATATAAGTTATCTCCCAATAAGAATTATTAATACCGCTCGTCCTGTTTAAGGGTACTTAGGGTACATATATTGTTGTAAGAACTCATTGCAGTGCACAAGCACACTCTTAAATTTAAAGATGCAAAAAGCAAAAAGTTTCATATGTAAAACATGAAAGACTTTTTATTGTTTTGAAAACGCATCATTATAAAAGAGAAATAACGGGCACACTGGATGTGACATATCTATGTATTTGACAATTAAACAACTGACTTTTTTTTTCTTTAAATCAGTTAAATATGGAGAAGTATAACGGAAAGTTTTATATTATTAATGCTTTGTTCCTCGACATTTGTGTGCAATGCCTGAATGTTTTTACAAAAGTTCAAGCTTCCTCAAATCGTGTTTAACCCCGTCACCCGGGCTTCCCTCAGTGGGAATAACCCTTTTGTTATTAAAGCATTACTGCTTCTCAGTTCTCAAAGGAAAATAATATTGGGTTTTTTTTTCCCTGCATGAAACTGCTGGATAAATTCTTCAAACGCTTTGTTGTGCTGCTTGTCATATCCGTCGCTTTGTCTTCTCGCACATAGATCACAGGTGGAATTTTTTTATCTACAGTATAGTTGATACTGTGTGATATATCCGTCTATAACTTACACACAAGCATAAAGATTTTTAAAGAATTTTAATTCAGTTAAAAGTAGCTTTACAGAATTTCATATGAATCGTCAATGAATATTGTGATTTTAAATCATTACAGTGTACAGTACAGGTGTAGCAGATTTCCTAGGATGGGGACAAGACAGTGTTTATGATCAAAGGAGCATAAACATTTATAGTAGCCTTGTGAGATCATCTTCTAAAATATCCATAATTATAAAGAGTGCTTTTGTCCTGTAATCGAAATATAAGGCGATTTCAAGCAATAGGAAAAACAGGAATTTGAAGTTTATTTGAAGAGAACGGAAAGAGATAGTCATGTGCACCCCACAATTCCGGATCCTTCTTTAAGCCAAGCAGAACCTTAATTAAGTTTTCCTCGACATCTCCTAGGATTAAATAAACAGCGATCCCGCTTTCATCTCTTTCACCCGTAGTCTTACAATGTGGGCTTATTCCTACTTCGCCCATGTTTAGAATGTTAACACTAGAACAACCGTTCCCGGCATGAAGCTCTAGGGGCAGAGCAGTCACATCCTTCACGAGGCCGCCTCGTCTTTGATCTCACAGCCGTCTCCCTTTCATCCCACCACCATTCCCATAAAGAAGCACTGGCTTTCGTCTCTTTAATCTGAAAGTCAAGTGTCTCAGTGTTATTACAGCTGCTCTGTGCTCTCTGCAGGGAGGACCAGGAGCCCCCGGGGCACCGGGTGAGAACGGCCCTCCAG
Source organism: Clarias fuscus (assembly GCA_030347435.1). NCBI lineage: Eukaryota > Metazoa > Chordata > Actinopteri > Siluriformes > Clariidae > Clarias > Clarias fuscus. The sequence continues at coordinate 39,582,445 of CM059204.1, read as the reverse complement.
GAACCACCGGGGAACAGGGACCACCAGTAAGAAAACAGTGGAATGTTTGTGTGTCGCGTATTTAATGTGCGTCTGTCCAAGACGTAGTCATAATTCTTTGTGAGTTCACCTTTTTTTGACTCTGCCTGATTTTTCTGACTCTAACACTCAACTTTCTTCCAGATTCCTGTATGAATTGCGTCAGTTTAACAAACTACGACCATTTATTGTGTTTTTTATTTATTTTTATTTTTTTTTATTGGTTGCCATGTAACTGCTGAAAGGTTAAAGGAAGGTCCTCTTTTGTGAAATTGAATCCACAGAAAAATCCCATAGCAACCCAAAAGGAAATTTTAAAAGGCTACTTAGAAGGTTTATTACTAGATTTCAGCATTTAACAAGGCTGATAATGGATTTTTAATTACAGACATATTAAGGCTGCAGCAAAGGCTTTAGCTCAGGGAAAAATATGAAAATAAAGAAGATCCCAGAATATACGGCCGTTTTAAGGACGATTTTCTAGATGCTGTAAATAGATTATGCAAAATGGTGTAGGATGTTTTATACTCCAGAGGGACTTTATGAATGGGCATGGACTGAATCGGCACAAAAGGACGGCTCCATAATTTAATAGGAAACAGCCTCTATGAATCACACCCTCTATAAAGTGCTGTTTGCATTTAGTGTTGTTGCTCCGTACTGAATGTTTTGAGGCATAATTCATTTACAGCTCCATCCGGAATGTGATGACACCCCCTTAAGATTGCAGAGAAGTGTTTGGAAGGCTTGAGCTGTGTTGTCGTTTTCGATCCCTGGTACCAGTGCTGACACTTGAACACAAGACCGCAGATTATTCATCCGTTTATTCAGCTTCAGTAAGCAAAGGGCTTGGTACAGTATTACAAAGCAAGAAAGCTGAAAACGTTAAAAGGTTAAGTAAAGCTTATTGTTTCGCAGTAACAACAAACCCTGAAGTATATGCATTTGGTGTTCAAGTCAAACTGGGACTCTTGATGGTGCGGAATAACAGAACACAGTTATAAGAGTACAAACTTCCTTTATTCTCCTGCTGCGCTAATGCACTTATTCCAGTGTTTCACTAGTGCCTGGATACAAAGCAAGGTAGAAAGTTTTCCTTCACATCTGAAACACTGGCCTCCCGGGAACTCATCTAACCTCTAAACACGCGGTTTGGAGCTACGGGAGACATGGAAATACCTCCCAGCCGTGTTCCTGTAACGTGGGTTGTGGTGTTGGTGAACGATTATGCGGACAGTTCCCACGGACGGAAGCGTCTCTTCTGCAAGCTTAGACGTTCCACTCTCATGGGAATAACTGCTCAGACATACGGCCTTCTTTAAAACATTTACACCATTCAAATGTTTCACAGCGCCTACGAGTCTCATCAGCGTGCCGTGCTTGAAGTCTCCTGTAAACGTCAATCGGCTTTACGTCTTCGTTCATTCATGAGAAATTTCATCCCAAGTCCCGGTTTGACTCGAGAACGCCTTGTTGAATTGAGGCAGGGTGACTGAGATACGAACATGAACGCCTCTCTTTGTCTGTCCTAGGGCCTTCCAGGTACAAAAGGAGAGAGGGGAGAACGAGTAAGTGATCTCAGGTTTACCCTCATGCTTTGTTCTTGTTGTTTTTTTTAAAGCATGCTACAGTATAATGCCTCCCAGTAGCTTTACTACAGGCTGAAGTGGTATTAGGGGGACTCAGATTGGTGTGTGTGTGTGTGTGTGTGTGTGTGTGTGTGTGTGTGTGTGTGTGTGTGTGTGTGTGTCTGTTTCTGGAACTGCATGTAAGAGCTTGTGTGTGAGTGTACAGTATATGTTTGTGTGTACTGTACGCATTAATGACCCACACAAACAATCCTCAGGGTAAAGATGACGTTTCTCACGTCTCCAGTGTTGCAGTAATTTATTTTTTATTTTTTTGTATCCGAACTGATAATCTGCACAAACTGTACCAAATCAAAAGATGTCTAAGTGTCGTGTGCGTGTGTGAATTGTACAGGGGGATACACAGTCCACTTCATCAGTGCAAGCTATAGCAAGACAAGTGTGCGAGCAGCTCATCCAAAGTGGGTTCACTACATGACATGCACTCTCACATTAATCTCATATGTCACACGTTTAAGGATCATTTGAAAATCTGACTTTTTGAAGTTAAATAAAAATCTCAAGACATAAACAGACTGTATTTTACAATATTACAATTAGATTGCAAGTCAACCTTTGAGTTGACCAAGTTTTAAGATCTTAAATTAAAACATGACTATTACATGGTATTACAACTAGACCGTAATTTACAGTGTACTGTATCATAACCACCTCAATATCGTGTTAGATATTAAACACTGAAGAATATTAGCACTTAACTTCATTCTCTTTCTCTCTCTCTCTCTCTCTCTCTTTCTCTCTCTCTCTCTGTTTCAGCTCACATGGCTCGTTATAACTCCATCCTGACTCAGGTCCCGAGGCAGCAGCCCATCGCGGTCCGTGCTTCTCCGGGGCCACCAGGTGAACCTGGCCGCCCCGGTCCTCCAGGACAGCAAGGAGAGCAGGGTCCCCCTGGACGTCCCGGATTTCCAGGAACCAACGGAGAAAACGGAGAGCCTGGAGCAAGAGGTGCTGCAGATTAGAGACTAGCATACAGCATGTAGAGTACAGCCTGGGGATAATCATGAGGGGTCTGAAGTAAGGACGTGCAAGAGCTGGTGATGATTTAGGGAAGGACATGTGGAATCCAAGTAGTCTTTAACTCGTCTTGATGAGGGTCGGGTCTGGTGTGCTAGAAGGGAAATTGCTAATCCTTCTTTATCCTTAGTTAATACACCTGGTGTTTTTTCTTAAGCTTTATTCACTTGCACGTGTCTTGATTTTTTTTCCCCTATTTTTTTAATTATTCAGAATTAAAAGCACAAAAAAATCTAATAATTAGCTCTATTAAATTAAAGGTTAGTTTGTCACCGTTGTGTGCTGCTTTTTATTATCTATATAGAATGGTATAAGTTGTAATAAAACATGACCAAAAAGCAGCACTTTATTCATATTAGCTGAAGGACATATTTGATCAGATTCTAAAGGCAGCATGTTGACATTTCCGACCCTTTTATTTCGACAAAAGAAAACATTTTTTGTGGATTTTTTTTTTTTCCCGCCTTAAAGGGTTTTCTTAAGACATGAGTGTGTACTCAAACAAGAAAGAGGACATCTGGCAAAGGAATTCATCCTGCGTTCCTTAACGCAGCTTTTGCTGAATATCTGAGTGAGCACTGGTAAAAAGTATAATTGTGTGTGTGTTTGTGTGTGTGTGTGTGTGTGTATGGTATCAGGTCTTCCAGGTGACAAAGGAGAGAAGGGAAGCCAAGGTGTTGGTGTCCAGGGTCCTAGAGGGCCTTCAGGGCCTCCAGGTAAACACTCAAACAAACAAACAAACACAAACAGACAAGGGTCTCTTGACATGCGAAATAATGGTAAAAAAATATATATATATATTTCTACTCCACTTAACAATCTTTCAAGCTGAATGCAGCGAATCAGAGCTGCGTACACGACTGTTTTTTTTTTTTTTTTTTTTTTTTTGGATTTTTCCCAGATTTTCTCCCTAATTTAGTCGTGTCCAATTCCTCCCCGTCACTAGGGGGCTCCCACATTAAGGCTACTACTACCACTCAGCCGGGAGGGCGGAAGACTATCACGTGTTTCCTCCGAACCACGTGACGCCAGCCGACCGCATCTTTTCGAACTGCTCGCTCGCGCACCGTTGGGGGCGGCGTAACACACTCGGAGGACAGCGCTATCCGCTCCCTCCGTTGTGCGAGCTCACAGACGCCCCTGACTGGCTGTAGAGCCGTGATTAATGTGGGAGCACTAAGTACCTCTCATCCCTCCCCTCTGAGAGAGCTCGGCCAATCAGCTCTCTCTAGACCTCCGGCTGCGAGAGGTTACAGCACCACCCGGGATTCGAACTAGCGACCTCTGGATGATAGGGCGAGCGCTTTAACCACTGCGCCACTCGGAGGCCCGACTGTTTCTTTTTTATTATTAAAACCACTCGCATAGAAATGACTCACTCCAGGCAATTTTTGATAATGAGCTCATTTCATATAATTACCCTAATACAGTATATGTGTGTAGAGTGTGCGTACTGTAGTATGCATATATACAAGTAAGACTGGCACTCCTGATTGTGCAGAATAACAGAGCATACTTTAGTTATGAGAGTTCACACTCATTTTATTCCTCTATATAATCCTCTGCTACAGTAATGCACTTATCCCAGCGCTTGGATACTCAGTACGTCTGTGATCATATGGCCTGCTTCATGTCTGTAATACTGGCCTCCCACCTTAAATGGCATAAAACATGTGGAAATGTCTTGGAGTGAGGTCGAGTTATGCTTATGTAATGTGCAAGCGGTGCGGTACGAGGTCATGCGTTGTCCTGCGAAAACCGAATGCCTTCGATTATCAAACCAGGCTATTTATTTATTTTTTTCCTGACAACTTCTGTAAATGTTAAACAGTTTCGCACCTTCATTCATGTGACATTTTGTCACAAGTCCCGGTCTGAAAACGCCCTTCATGTGTGGTGCAGTGGTTAACAGTGTCGCCTTGCACCTCCAGGTCCTGGGTTCAGTTCCCACCTTGGGATTTGTGAGCATGGAGTTTGCATGCTCTCCCTGTCCTTGGTTTCCTCCCACAGTCCAAAAACATGCAGATTGGGCTAACTCGCATTCCCAATTTGTCCATAGTGTGTGAATGTGTTTGTAAATGTTAACTGGAGGTTAACAAAATGGGAATAAATGCAGTTGCCCTCATTGGCCTCCACCGTCTCTAGTTGGTTCATAGAGGTTGATGGGTGGATGTATATATATATATATATATATATATACACACACACACACATACACCTAATGAAGCGGCATAAGAGCCTTAGTGTTTTATGTTTTATTTTTCTTTATATACATACAGGAGCATAATCAGGTAAGATTTCATGACGCACTGCAATAATTAGATTTTTTTTTTTTTAATAGCACCAGTTTCTCTTATTTATTTCTGATGCATTGAATTCTGTTGCTTAGAAATGACAGAGAAATACAAGATTGTTTTAATGGTTACAAACATTTGCCAGAAGCCTTTTTTTTTTCAACTTCTCCATCTCATCCCACACAACATCTACCAACCAGAGAGGATGGAGGCTTAGTCTTGTGCTCAGTAGTTTTTATTGTCTCTGTGGTGAGCGAGTAATGCTGTGGCTTTCACCCTGCTTAATTTCAGTCCAGACACAAATTACTGATTTCTGGAGAACAGGACGAATGCTCTTCTCGTACATGACGCAAGAGTATAAAGACTTTCCGTTCAGTGATTATATTGTTTTGTTATATTTGTTTTTGATTTTTCTTCTTTGTCTACATCAGTGTTACTGTAAAGAAAGCAGAAAACTAAATAACCAGTATTTATTTCTGTGTACTCATCAAATGAATAAAGTGTGTGTGTGTGTGTGTGTGTGTGTGTGTGTGTGTGTGTGTGTGTGTGTGCATTCTCAGGACCACCTGGTGAGGGAAGAAGTGGCAGCCCTGGCCCATCTGGTCGCCCTGGTAACCCTGGTAGTCCCGGCAGACCGGGCATTCCAGGACCAGTAGGATCATCTGGACCCCCAGGATACTGCGATCCAAACTCCTGTGGATACAATGTGGCACGTGAGTTACAAACTCTCTCTCCCTCACACACACACCATAAAGAGTGGTTTAACACTTAATATCGAAATGGAATCGAAATTACCACTTAAAGGTCCCCAAGCATACAAACCAAAAACCTATAAGGTGGCAACCCTGACAATATACTGTATATAACTACACAAATGCGACTGTTGGAGCAGCAGTCTATTCAGGCCACATCACACTGGAGGTCATGCTGTTGTATTGAATATCAGCACAGCTGTGACACGAGGGCGCAGCGCGAGTGTTAAAGATATCATAACAGCACAACCTCAAGCGTCACATTACCTTTATACAGTATAACAGTTCCACAAACATCATTTATTATCGACAGATTATGATTTCATTCACTCATGCAAAAGCAATATCGCCCGAGCAAGAGTGCGATTATCCTGAATATCAGCACGGCACTGACTGGACCTCAGCTTATTACTGCGTTACTATAAACTCTAAACCGAGTGTGTCAACAGGAACCACAGTGAGTAGAGCAGAAGGGTTAACCATTAATATTTATAACCGAAATGTGTACAGCTATTATTAGCTACTCATCCTCACTTCCCTACATCATCATGTCAACACATCACACTCAGAGCGTGATGTTTTGAATTGTTTCCCTGCGCTTAGTTGGATCTGCATCATCATGAATTCTGCATGCTATGAGTGACTCCGGGGCAACTCATGATGCAATGCTGCAGCAACTCTGCTGGATGTAATAGTCCACAAGTTGTGTGGTTGTGTGCCGGATTTGGTTCAAACTGAAACACAGATCCAGACGGACAGAATGGCTAACAAAAGTTTGATGGAAATAAAGAGAAAAGGAGAAACGGTGGTCAGCAATAAGAAGCTAAATTCAAGCTTAATCAGCTTATTCACGGTAACGTCATAGACAGAGTTTCTCATGTCTTTCAGTCAGGAAGAAGTTAGCGTCCTGATTTTGATCCTGGATCGATACAATCTCAAGATCACAGAAAATCATACGGAGATTTAAATACTAGGCTTAAAGATTTTTTTAATTGAATTCACAGACTAAAAAATTATAGCAGTTACGCGAAAAAAAAGGCAGAGTACAGGAGCGAAAAGAAAAGAAAATAACTGAAAAGAGAATCGATAATAAGAGAATAGAGAATATGAGAACAAAAGAAGGAAAAAAGAGAAGAGAAAACAGGAAAATGGAAAAGAAAAGGAAAAGAAGACAAGAGGAACTAAAGTAAAAGAGCTGAACAAAAGGAATAGAAGAGAAAGCAAAGAGAGAAAGACCAGAAGGACAGGATAGAATAAAGCGATGAACAGAAGACGAGCGAAAAGTAGAACCAAGAAGAGATAAGAAAAGGAGAGAACGCAAGAAAACAACAGTGAACAGTACAGAAGAACATACAAAGAAGAGAGAAAAGTATAGAAGAGAAGAAGAAGAAAAGAACATGATCAGGGTACAGTAAATAAGATATTAGAACAAACAAGAATAGATGGGAATATAAAAATTATATAAATTATATTAATTAAAAGCATAAGAGAACTAAAGACAAGTGAACATAAAAGCAAAATAAATCAGAAGACAGGACAAGACAACAGAGGAGCAGGGTATTCTGCCGTGGACTGTAGTGGTGTGTATAGTACAAATAGCTGGTCACGAGTTTGAACCGGATTCCTAGCAGTCCAGAGAAAGTGAAGCGTTAATTTAAATAAAGCTTTCAGGGGTCGAACTGTGACTCAACTTTGCTGAAGATTTTAAATTTGTACCAAAAACTGGGGGGGAAAAAATCTAATAACAAGTCAGGATATTTATTTAAAATGTTTTAAAAAATATTTATTAAAAAAAAAAACAGTACTCAGAGAATCGCAATACAAATTGAATCGGCACCTAAAGTAAGTATCGTGATATCGTATCAATATCGTATCAGACGGTCCCGAGTTATTACTGCGACAGGTTCATCCTAAAATACTGGATAAAGTTACTGTTCCTATTATGCTCCTTTTTGCCAAACCATTCTGTATTAGTGTGCAGTGTATTTGTGTGTGTGTGTGTGTGTGTGTGTGTGTGTGTGTGTGTGTGTGTGTGTGTGTGTGTGTGTGTGTGTGTGTGTGAGAGAGAGTGCGAGAGTCTAGCACGGTGTGAGTGCTACATGCATGTATGTGTGTGCATGCAATAACTTTTATACATGTTTGTAAGCATAGAGCTCATGTCTACGCTGTCAGAATCTGACATACAGTACAGAGTGTGTGTGTACGTGTGTGTATGTGTGTGTAAATGTGATTTTCCTTGTGGTGTTGTATTTCTTTATCGGCTACACGATAAAGAAACATCAACAATGTATCATCATCAGTGATTTACTTAAAACCATGCATGAAAAAAAAAATCACTGTCTTACTGACATACACTCCTTTTGCTCTTTTTTTTTTTGTGTGTGTGTGTGTGTGTCCCTGTGTGTGTCCCCCTGTCTTTCTCCTTGTCTCTCTCACTCTTTCTGTCTCTCACCAGTTGTTGGAGACCAGCAACAGTTTGTACACGTGTACTGACCTGCACGCTCCATTCACACGAGTGTGTAGGCTGTTGATGGCGCACTTACCTGGAGTCTTCTATTAACACACACACACACACACATACAAATACACGCACAAATAATGCATACAGGCTAGAAAGCTTCTGCTCTGCTGAACACAAACACAGAGTGTCCAATTCACATCAAGTGCTTTACTCGCATTGTTGCTTTGGTACTGACTGTGCTGGTGTTCATGATTGAGCTTGTCTGACTAAAAACACACACACACACACACACACACACACATACACACACACGCTTAAGACATCAGATAAACACCACTAACACTAATCCCTGCGCGTTTTGTAATGTGGGTGCCGTGTGTATCGTGATGTTTCGTCGTCTTTGACCATGGGTTTTTGTGTCCTATCCTTCCACTTTCTGCTGTGTCTCCGTGTGTGTATGTGTGTGTGTGTGTGTGTGTGTGTGTGTTCGTGTGCTGCTTGGTGATGGTCAGGGAGGGTCTTTCATCATGAAGTGACTGACAGAGGTGTCCCCGTAGCCCCAATGCAGCCCAACCCCTATCAAACATACGGCCCTGACGAGGGCGAGGGAGCGGAGGAGGATCCGTACGGCGGCTACGGGACGCATCACTCCTACTACCAGCCCGGCTACCCCGGGCCACACCCCATCGAGCACGAGGAAACCATCACGGCCGAGGAGGCGGAGGAAGAACTGCGGTCACCCGGCATCCAGCGTCTCACGCGCAGCACGGACGAGCGCGAGCAGGACGCAGAGACGAGGACGAGCGCGCAGTTCTGACGCTCCTCCGTCGACAACAACCGAGTTGTAAAACCCGTCCACGCAGAACGACACCACAGTTAACAGTTATCATAGCGAGGGCTGTCCAGAGAAATTCTTTACTCAGACACGATTTCAACATTTCTTACATTCCGCAGTCCTGGCTCACATGATGTCGGCAATTTCTTTCTCAAATTATGGTATCCTTAATTAATGACTTCTAATCATGAGTACAGACCACGCCCCCTAACCTACCTAAACGACACGGAGCGTTATCGCAAAACACTCTCAGAACTGTTTCGACCTCATGCTCAAAGAATCTCAGTAAGCAGGATTTGTACAGGACTAGTGAGCATGCACGAAAAAGACCTGGGAACTTTACTGTATATAGGAAGAACATTGAACATCAGGCACGGTCTCTATCAATCTGTTGTGTGTAAATGTCATTTCTGATCCCAGTCCAACACCAGATTTGACCTCATTTTAAAAATAAACAAGTTAATAAATTAATTAAAGATGCCCTTTGGGATTGCATGATAGAATGACTTAAATAACAAAATAATATATATATATATATATATATATATATATATATATATATATATATATATATATAATTTATTTATTTTTTTTTTTCAATAAAAATTGGTTAAGAATTAAAAAAAAAAACAATACAGCTTTAGAAATGACAAACAGTGACACATTAATGTAAACACATTACTAGTTTGGGAAATGAAACACATCAACTCATTAAAAATGATTTTGTTGTCTCTCTAAGCCACAAATATGTAGAGATTTACTGTATATAAACCCATTTTCATTTGAACCGGAATTTATTTCCTGGTTATTTACTGTATGTGTAGAATTATAGCTAAATGTTTTCCTTTTTTCTGCATAGAACAACAATTATACAGTACATACTGTAGCCTGGCCTGCCCAAAGCTGCATATTCTAACATTTCATTCAACGAATGAAAGCTTTCGCTTTGATTACAACACACACTGCGGTGTCAGTTCAATGATTCCTCATATGCTCTTTTACAATCTGAGTCCTGGGATATACCCCGTGCCGTCAGGGAAGAAAAACTCCTTAGATGTGATATAACCTGGTCATTCAGTACATTCAGGTCGTCAGCTGACTTCATGTTATTGCTGAGTCGCGACCTGAGCAACTGAACCAACCCCAGATCATAACCCCGCCTCCAGAGGATTGTACAGTGGACACTATGCACATCATGCACTTATTATTTTATTTTTTTTACCCATGATTCATCTAGAATAGGGTCAATCTGAACTCATTAGACCAAATGACCGTTTCTTCATCGCTCTAAAGTCCTCCCTAACAAACTGAAGCCTTTTTTTTTTTTTACTTTCACTATTAAACATAGCTCTGATTTCTACTGTCGATATCTTTAACAATGCAACTTCACCAATAGTTACGTGACCTGTGATCAGAATCATTCATGTTTTGTTTTGTTTTTCCCCTCCCACCACATCTCTCCTCTAAACTAGACAGTTATTCCAGTCATGTTAGTGTGGCAGCCCTCTTGATGACTGTTCCATGTGATGTGATTTTGTGGTGCGCTTCTCCGGAATAAATAATGCACTGTATCGCGATACTCATTCATGCAGGTAGCAACTGTAGGGTTTTTAACCTACAGCCATTATTATGGATTTTTTTTTATTTATTTTTTTTTATATCATTGGCCATACACTTTTATCCAGAGCTTCTGCGTGAGGCAGAAAACAATCAAAGCACAGAGCTGAGCAGCTGAAGGTGAAGTAGCTCTCTGGTAGTCCTGGGACCGACCATAAGCACTGAGCCAGCTACTAGTGCACGGGTAAGATTTATCATTCTAAAAGTATTAAAAGATTCAAAAAGGGTAGATTTGAAAGATTTAGTGGATTGAGAGAATAGCGCATGCAGAGCATTGATGAGTGATGATCGCTGTGTGAAACTCTTTAAGTGCCTGACAAACACAGCAGAGATTCTCTTTATTCGTACCTTCTTGCTTGGTCTCTCTCTCTCTCTTTTGTTTTCAGCAATCATAAAGAACGCTGCCAGTCAAGGATAGTTCAATACACGTTTTTTCTTTTTTTTTTTTTTTTCTTTTTCTTTTTCTTTTTTCTTTTTTACAGCGGGCTCCCTATCACGTCTGACAGGGCTTGGTAATAAAATGAGTAAAGAATGAACACTCAGGGGTGTGCAGTTATAGCAAAATAATGTGATCTGATGTGATGTGATAAGGCCTGGTGTGTGGCAGAATCACACGTACCGCATCGAAATTAATACCTTTCCAATAACATGTGCATTATTTCTCCTATAACGCAGCACTTTTTGCCATTGACTAGATTTTTAATTAAACAAGCTTTATACAGTATCGGTTCTAAGTTTATTGTGATGGAGCATGTGCAAAACAGGTTAGTTCTTGTTATACTGCGTACACTGTAGCAGCTGTACGGAGTTGTTTGCTCATGAGGCTCAACAAGAAACTATAAAGCGCAAAGTCCTGAAAACGTTTTGGACTCCTTTCAGAAAACTCACCGTGCGACAACAAGTAGAGTTTTTTTTTTTTGTTTTGTAACACTTGAGAAATGAGCGCATTTATATAAATGGATTTGCTGCTAGAAATGGAAATTCTACTGAAAATTCATCCTTCTGAACAATCAGATTTGAAAGCTCATCAGCACACCAACAAACCACCCAACGCTTTTGTGTTTAATGCTTTTGACTGTCCGCTTTCATAGCCTGAAGCAACCCCATAGAAAGAGACAGACATGTTAATAATTTTACTCTAAAGTTTTACTAGCAATGTTGAAGTGTAAAAAACGCATCGCAAAACATAAAAAGAATTGCATTGAACATAAACAGATCATGGATAAAAGAGTGATTGTTTTAAGTGCTTAATTGGTTACATCCTGTTTTCAGGTGCTTGTCTCAGAAAGACACGTTATTAAACAGCTGTGTTTTGGAAAATTGGACAATGGCAGGATAATCAATGTAAAAAGAAAAGAAAAAAAAAACAAGATTTGGTTTTGGATGTTTCTCCAAGCAGCAAATTATGCTTGAAAGAAGGATGCTCGAGGTAATATCGGGCAACCACATTGGTAATGTTCAGCATCTCAAAGCCACCATACACCCAGACTAGCCCTCAGGCTGCCCGTAAAAGGTCTTTAAATCTTAAGAGTATTTAAGAGGCCTATTGACTGTCGTCAAGACAACTGACGTACCTTACTGGGCAAAAGTCTGGAGGCACTCTCAGTTTATCATATTTTGCGTTTAAAGGGCCAGACTCTCCCGTATTTGAATGTCATCCTGAGGAAAAGTTCTCCAGGCTTCCCGAATGACTTTTCTCGTCTCTCATTTTCTCGTCTCCCAGCCCCTGTACCTGAGTCGATTCAGAGGAAGTTCCTCCGAGTTTAATATGTCTACCTGTTTCTACCAATGTGACATGTAGAGTGGCATCAGGCTCCGAGAGTGAACGTCATTAACCGTACAGGGTCAGGTTTTTTGTTGGTTTGCTGATGAACTCTCAAATCTGATTGATTTTCTCACACAGAGTGTCTGACAGGAGTCTCGCTGCAAACCCATTCATGTGAACGTGTTCATTCAATTACAGGAATGTCTTTGTTATATAATATTAAGAAAATCTCTGTTTATAATACATCAAGCTGAAAAAAAAAAAACTTAATTTCTAATTCCTGGTCGATGCTGATTAATATGTTTCGGGATAAATAACTAATTAGTAACATACTGTAGAACTTGAAGCAGCTAAGCCCTATAGATGAAAGCCGTCGTCTCCATCTCATGTTGTTTAAATGTTAGTGAACAAGAATCTAATGATCACAAACTTCTTTTTTTCTTCATTTACATGTTCCTTTTTATTATTTTCAGTTCTATGTTGCTTTTTCATTACACAACACCATAAGATATACAGTGTGTCTTGACTGGCAGTGGAAATGAAACGAGCTTTGCTTTCGACATCTGTTTATACAAACCAACGTTTCATTTACGATGTTTACAATCTTATCTTTTCTAACAGCCTGGGATTTCACTTGTAGTGTTGAGTTCATCTGCGTGTGTAAACATTCGAGTACAGAGTCCTCTGTATCAAGTGCCTGTTTATAGTAAATCATGTACGCTTAAGTTCATCCTAGATAATCTTGTAGATAGTTATAGATCAGAACAATGCTTTAGCTCAGACTTTATAAAAGGTATGGTCGCCACTTTTGTTCGTTTTTTGATTGTTTGTTTGTTTTTTTTGTAATGAGATAGCAGCAGTTTCATTAAGGGTGTAACTTTCATCTTGATCATGTTACCATAATGGTTATTTATTGTGTTTAATTTCTGGTGTCTTTATCGTATAATGGCTCTGTGCTTATATTGTACAATACTTACATAAACATACACAGAAGTTTTTGGAAAACGTATCGTGATGAGCTTGCGGTTGTACATGCCAGCTGATGTTCTTCATGTTTATTTATATATATATATATATATATATATATATATATATATATATATATATATATATATATATTAAAAAATCTAATCGAATGGTGCTAAATGTGTTTATACATTATATATGATCAAACTCATTTTGTGGAATGTGTGGAGCAGATTTGGTTCTTTACAGCGTTGTTAGTTGTTTGCTGTCAATATGCTACTGTAGTTTCACTGTCCTGCAGGGTCAGTATGCTGTTTTTTTAATATATATATATATTATTTTTGTTTTTCAAATCACTACTAAAAAAAAAAAAAAAAAAACAAGAAAAACTGCCCATGTTCAACTACTCATGGCATCATTAGCTAAAACAGGCAGAGAAATACCTTCATTTGACTTGAACATGTTTTTAAAGCAATAAAATCAAATTTCACCACAAACTCCTGCTCTGCATCTCTTACCAGGAAGCTGTAGACCTCTCTCTCTCTCTCTCTCTCTCTCTCTCTCTCTCTGCAATGTCAGGCATGTTGGGTCATGGTCCTCACACAGTCATTAAAGTATTTAGGTCAAATAAAGGTGTGGAAAGGAAGAGTATATTTATCCTCCCAGGCACATATTCTCTCTCTTTCTCTCTTCACTACCTGCCAGAACCAACAAGCCTGAGTTTTACTCACACCTGCTTCACCCAGACTGAGTGTGTTTATGTTCGTATGTGCACGCTCGGCTTGTCGTTGGAAAGGGGGCGCTGCTACAAAGCTGCTACACCACCGCTTATCAACAGAGGCCTTCCAACGTCCTTGAATCGTTCCCGAGAGCACGCAGAATCGAACCGAATTTAAATTCTTGCCTTTTCTTCGGCGTAGCTCAACTCTGTGACCTAACCTTCCGCCTCACGGTTTACTAAGAACCGCTACAGTATGTTTGCTCTTCAGACTCTCTACACTTTGTCAAGACTTGATGCAGTACATTCATTTTAGTCCTGTACCATATAAAAGGAAACCTTTTTTTTTTTTTCATATATATATTTTTTTTTCCATTCATGCGCTGTCAGCTCAGCTGTGTGCAGCGACCTGGATTCCCCTCTGTTCATTGAAATCCAAGTGGTGCAAAGTTACAGGTCATTGATCTCAGCATGGATACCGAGAAATACTGCAGGCGTTTAGTGAACAGTCCAGGGACGAGTCTCAAATCCTACACGTCGTCCCTCCTACACGAAACGGACTCGATTGTTGGTGGAAATATAGCACTTTATACTCTTACAAACCGCAGTGCGGGTCAATCCAGAATGCAGCCATTCAGACTAGTTAGTTGGTGCTGTATTCATTGGGAAGCGATGCATATGGAGAAAAAGAATAAAGGATATACTTAATATATCTTATCATTATTGATTCATACACATTCACATTTCATACTGACTTACTTCTTTTGATTGTGTAAAGCTGCTTTGCGACAATGTCAATTGTTAAAATACAAATTGAATTGAATTGAATATTCCTATAACCTACCGCTGTCATCCTACAGTACAGTGGTGGCCAAAGATATTAAGACAACGTATGCCATGTATGCAGTAGTTCTCCCTGTGACACAAAACCAAAGAAAAAGTGATGTCACTAGCCAGATCTCATCTATCCGCCTGAAGAGTTGTTCTAATTAGAATCAGCTGGTTTAGTTAAGAGAGGGAGTAAATACGTGGCAGGACTGCAGATGTATTTTTGCGGACGTATTACTGTGGATGCATTTCTATTCTCAGAGAGATACAGCAGGTTTTAAGAATGAAAGACTTCAGATTACATTTTGATTGTTGTATAACAATTTCATTCCATAAAATGTAAAAAATTATACATATACATTTGTTTTTATGTTCTGTACTGCTTATCCTGTATACAGGGTCGCAGGGGGGCCTGGAGCCTAGCCCTACACGAGACAGGTTACACATCCTAGAAAGGATGAGATCTGAGCATACGGACATATTGTTCAAACATGAAACAAGTGTTACAAGTACATAATTACAAGGAAGCACGGAAAATGCATTTTTTTCAACCTACTAATCGATAACTACATAGTGTGCAGTATTTTTTGTTCCTACTGTTTCGTGGTTACAGTATATCCAGGAAATCTTCTCAGGAAATCACACAAAGCATCACAGTAGGGAGTCTCCGCAGGATGTTGTCTGAGCTACAGTCTATCCACAGTCGACTGTTTAAAACAGACAGTGAATAACAGAGAAAGTTTCAGACACAATCCTCACTGGGGTGTTGGCACGTTGTACAGCGTGTAGCATAGAAAAACGCAAACTGTAGTACGACGTTACATACAGTACCGCCGCATTCCAAGCAGAATAGAGAACCGGTAGAGTCAAGGAGAGCATCAATCGTACGGAACTTTAGCAGACATGAAGCACGCGGGTTCATCAGAATAATCAGCTGAGCCTGTGTATATAGAAGTGGTTAACATAAGCCAAAATCAAAAATCATTTCAACTCTTTTGTCTTTTGTACGCTGAGCAATGTGAACTTCTGCAAGGAGAAAGCATGAACATATACGCACACACAGAGTAAAGAGGTCATGAGCAGCGGGAGGACTTGAAAACCTGATTGACTGCCATCAGTATATCTGTGTATAAATGAAGGTCACAATTATGCAAACACATAGTCTCAACAGTGTGTTCAAGTGAAAAGTGTGGACAAAGAGTGTTAAAGTGTTTAGAGCAGCCATTCCCAAACTTAGCAAGCCTGAGGCCCAAAGTGAAATGGGAAAGTCTTCCAGGCCCATTAGGGGACTCACAGCCCCCACTTTGTCTGATATTATTAATACAATACTGCCATCTCGTGGTCAAAGGTTTTACTACACAACTGGGCATGGGTAGGAATAGAAAGAGAAACATTTTGTAATGGAAAATTACAATTCTGCTGCTTTACAATCTGGGCCAAAACTGGGCTCATCGGCTCTGCATGGGGTTGAGAAAAGTACTCATGTGATATATCCTGGAACACATTTCAGCATCATGGGGTTGTACGAGTTGAAATTCAATGATGAACTGATGAAATTCAGTGAAAAGTCATGATGAAATAAAGCACTCAAAACTGGGGATGAATATATTCATTCATATTCAATATTCATGTATCCATCCATCCATCCATCTATTCCAGCTGTCATGGCAAACAATGCATGTCACTGATCATTGATATTCGGGGAAATTACATTGCTGAAGCCCCCCAACCGTCTTGCACACACCCAGGCATACACAATGACCAATCAACACCAAAGCTTACAACACACGTTCTTGGACCGAAGTGCAAAAATGAAGACAATATTTAAGTACCAAAACGCACAGTTCCTGAGATGTTCACTGGTCAAACAAGCCATTCAATCCACATTAAGCCCCATGTTAAAATGCCCAGTAAACATGCTCTATAGAGTTTGGTCTCCATAGTCCAGCACGGTGGCTCAGTGGTTAGCACCGTCGCTTTGAATCTCCAGATTCTGGGTTTGATTCCCGCCTCAGGGTCTGTGTGCATGTTTTTCCTGTCCTTGGTCGGTTTCCTCTGGTTACTCCAGTTTCCTCCCACAGTCCAGAGACATGCAGATGAGGCTAACTGGCGTTGACCAAATTGGCTGTAGTTTTTGAATGAGCGTGTACAGTATGTCTGTGTGCCTTGCGATGACTTGGGAACTCATCCAGGGTGTACCCTGCCTCATGCCCTAAGTCTCCTGGGATAGGCTCCAGGCCCCCCCGTCACCTTGTACACAGGATAAAGTTGTATATATGATGAGTGAGTGAGTGAGTGAGTGAGTGATCTCCATGTTTCATAGTTTCCTTTTCATGACTAATGTACAGAACAGTCATGTAAATTTTCATCGGTAAAAATTAAACCGACTTAAGTGATAGCTGCATTGCAGGTGCCAAACTGCTAGCTGTCTGCTGGCGGCATTGTCCAATCAGATAACTGGAATTAGTGTAATTTAACGTGTAGGATATGGATTAAATTTGAGTTCAATCGAATGCAAAGTAACTTTAATGTGTAAATTAACATTAGCCACCTTAGTTTTTTTAGCTAAGCTAATCGAGCTAGCATGTGGCACCTGAGGTAAGTTAAGTTCAGCCTTTATTTTTCACATATCCCAGCTTCTTCTCAGGCTGGAGTCAGAGCGCAGGGTCAGCCTTATTGGGGTTATTAATATGGGGCTGCTCAAGGGCTCAACAGTGGCAACCTGGCAGAGCTGGGGCTTGAACGTAACACGCTGAGCCACCAACCCATAGTGTCCACCACCTCATTTCATGTTCTAACCAACAGCCAGGTGATGTTCACTGCTGGTCCGCTCCTGCCAAGATGGCAACAACCAAAGCTCCCAAAGTTGAGCCTCAACACCGCTCTCTCAGGAAAACTATGAGTGACATCACTGAGTGTTTGTATACATCCTATCTTATGGAGTGTGAGAAGAAACCCGCGGAAACCCACCAAGCCTGGAACTCCACGCACTGACCAAAAGCTGGAATTTGAACCCCTGACCTTAAGCTGGAAGACGACCGTGTTGACGACTAAGCTCTCGATGGCGCCAATATTCAATACAGAAATTTAATGAATATCTGATGAGAAGCTGATGAAAATCTGCCGAAGTAACTGCGAAGAACGGACATAATTCAGCATGGACCTGAGGAAATCTAATTACCTGATTAACAATCGATGAAATGAAGGAATTAATAAACAATTAGGAATGGATGAAATTTAATTAAGTGATTAAGAAGTGACGCAGGTCAGTATAGTCGTAATGAGAAACTGAAGGAGGAGTGAAGAAAAAGAAAAAGGAATGATTAAATTCAGCGAGGAACTTGAAATTCGGCGAATAACCACCGAGAGAAGTGATGAAGAGCCGGACCAAATTCAGTACCGAACTGATGAGGAAGTGAAAATGAATTAACTGATTAAAACTCGCTGGTTTGATCCTGCAGTTGCTCTGCCTTAAAGATTTAAAGAGCTGAATGGTTAATGTTCTATGCAGGCCTGAGGCTCGTTCTGCTTCCTGTAGTGTGAGAGAGTAATGTGTTAGAGTATAGCTAAAGAGAGCGCGAGATTGCATGTTTTTAACACACCTTAGGAGAAACTCCGTCACCATCTTAAAAGCATTGCAGTGCTCCATCATCATGCTTGATGTTTTTCCGAGACGAGCGCTTCTGTGGAACAGGAATCGGGTCAGCACCACTCAGGATGCTGTGATGTGGGCCCGGCGTAGCTTTCTTCATCCATTCCTTTGTGTGTGTGTGTGTGTGTGTGTGTGTGTGTGTGTGTGTGTGTGTGTGTGTGTGTGTGTGTGAGTGTGTGTGTGTGTGTGTGTGTGTGTGTGTGTGTGTGTATGTGTGTGTATTGTTTACAGACCTGGAAGAGATTTACATAAACTGTCCACAGCTGAACCATCCATTACAGCTGTCCAAATTCCAGTGTATTCTTTTCAAGTCAGAGTTAATAATAGTGCTCAGCAGGAAGCCATAAATGATCACGATATAATCAATGTCTCTCGCCATGGTAACCAAGGCTAAAGATTTTCTTAGGCAGTCTGGTTTCTCTCACACACTGTCCGGAGACGAAACGAGAGAAAGACTCTCTTCATTGCATTCTAGTCACATGGTTAGAGCGGCGGTGTCCGACTGTGGGCCTGCGTGTCTGCGTGACGTTCGGCATGGGTTAGTGATTTTTTTTTTCTTTTTTTTTTTTTGCTGCTCATGCTTTACACTTTGGTAATAAAGGACAAGCAATGGCGGTTATACATGAAGAACACCTGTATGACCTTAAATGGCAAGCTTTAATAGAACACACACACACACACACACACACATGCTGGACTTGGTCTTTGCCGTTCGCTCAACCAGGGTGGAGCAGATGAGCCGATGCCTAATGATAAACAGTAACTGCATAGCCGTTGTTTTTATTTCTTCGACTGTAAGCCAGATGTGGCATTTGGTGAAAAAAAAAAAACTAGCGAGGTTAAATTCCAGTATGGCAACATAAATATAAATAAGACATTCAATACAATGGGGTGTGTCATGGGCTGTAAACAAATAATCAGCCACAGGGTGGTGTGTTGTGTTACTGTAATGTGCACTGAAGGGCAGAACACGAGCGTATAGAAATCATATGCGGGAGACGAAAAGCAGGCGGATGGAAACGGAAAAACAAGGCCCAGAGACTAATTACATGACAAAAAGCATCGCAGGTCTTCACAATAAACAATGACACAGCAGGACGCAGACAGCCGAAATAAATAAATTAATTAATAAACCTGGATTTCAATGAGCGAATACTTGAGAGCCTTTGATTGGATGATTATACTGCGTGATTCAAATCTTTCAGCTGGCAACAATTCCTTCGACTGATGCGCCCGGCGAGCAGCTTCTCATTTCCTAAACAACCATGTCAGGAGACCGATGTACTGCATGGAAAGATGTTACCGGGTTTCAGAAGATTAAATTATTAGCCTGCATCAGGCAAAGAAAACAAACGAAGGAGATCGAGGCTGAAATCACCGGACTGGGCTTAAGAGCTGGATTTACTGTATATAAAAAACATGGTGGTGAAATCATGAAAAAAAATCCACTACAGCTTTGTTTAATAGTGAAAGTACGAGCATTTCTACACTTCAATGTAATGAGAACTCACAGGATTGGGACTGAACAGCTGGAAAACCACTCGTTAGTGAGACTAATCAGAAAGAAAGGCTTCGGTTTGCTAGAGAGGATACAGATTGGATTTGGAGTGATGGAAAAATGTCATGTGTCTAATGAGTCCAGGTTGGCTCTATTCCAGAGTGATGGGCGTGTCAGGGTAAGAAGGGAAGCGCATGAAGTGATGCACGCATCACTCTACAAGCCCCTGGAGGCGGGGTTATGATCTGGGGTTGCTTCAGTCGCTCAGGTCTAGACTCAGCAATAAGACTCTTTATGTGGCAATAAAAATGAAGTCAGCTGACGACTTGAATGGACAAAATTAGAACAAAAAAAAAAAAAAAAACAATAAATCAGACTAAATACAGTATGATTCTTTTTCTACAATAATTACAGTATGTCCCAAATAGTGATGGGAAGTTTGGATAATTTTAGTGACTCGGTTCTTTGAATCTCGTTCATCAAAATGAACGAATCTTTTTTTAAATGATTTAGTTCATTTCGTTCCCTTGACCAGAAATAAAATAAAATGTTACATTTGCAATAAACACGTCTACATACACACATTTTGGCTATAGTTCCAGTAATGAAAATATTACAATGCAGCTAAACAGAATGAGCAGCTCACCATCATATCTTCTAGTTCGAGTCGTTCGTTCTTTTGAATCTATTGCACTTCATAGCGTCAACGGGAGTCAAAGAACGTACGATTCGGGACTTGGAAGATTCGTTGAGGAGAACCGTTCAATACTGTCTCCTGTACATAACCTACGGAGGTTTTGCGATGCTTTGCGCACGCACGCCCGGTACTAAGCGAACGAATCACTCTCCGAGACTACTCGTTCTTCTGAGTCACATTAAAGATTCATTCTAAAAAAAGAACGAATCGTTCATGAACGACCCATCACTAGTCCCAAAGTGTCCATACTGCCATACTGCATTTTATTCATTCATCTTCTATACGTCTGTATCCTGTATACAGGGTCGCGGGAGGTTGGAGCCTATCCCAGGAGACTTAGGGCACAAGGCATAATATACGCTGGACAGGCTGCCGATCCATCGCAGTGTACACGCACACAAAACAGGTCATTTGACAATGGCAGTTAGCCCAATCTGTATGACTTTAGACTGTGGGAGGAAACCCACCAAGCACGGGGAGAACATGCAAACTCCATGCACACAGATCCAAGGTAGGAATCGAACCCTCGACCCTGGAGGTGCAAAGTGACATTGCTATGCTAACCCCTATGTGACTGTGCTGACTTTACGTTACATTTGATTTATTTCCAGTTGCGTACATTTCCTGATGATGCATTTCAAGAAAGCTTAGGACTACGAGATGAGGAAATCCCAAATATGTTTAAAAAAAAAAAAAAAAAACATTCTCTCACGGTAAACCTAATAAACATATGTCATTTCATTTGATTTATTCATGTACTGTATAAGCCCCAGAATAAGCTGTTCATAATAACACCAAGTCAATATAAAGCTGCGACTTGAATTACAAGCATGCACTCCTTTCCAAGCTGCTGTTATAGAAAAGCAACCAACACCAATTAAGTATAATCAGTGCTGCGGGATGGATATAATGTACAGTAATTACTTTACTACTGAAACTCCGGAGAGGTTACGCAATCAAAGAGGTAACACGATCAACAGGTAGACGTTTGGCAAAGAGTCACACTGTATGTCCTCATGTGAGGATCTGACGAAGGACATACAGTGTAGTTGGGAAGACATGAGGACAGTGGTGTGACAGGACATGAGGACAGTGGGGTGGGAGGACATGAGGACAGTGGTGGTGCATGAGACTGTGTTACTACTTAGAGTGTGAAGCGAGAAATCATTTCTACTGGAAGTGACTTGCTTTCTCGCATTCCTGTCCCCCCACCCTGGTCTAAGGAATTTTCATGTGAAATGTTTACCTAATTCTTCTTTGGTGAGCTTTAAGGAAGTAGCAGGTAGATTTGGTATATGATAATGATTTCCATAAAAAAAAAAAGTAAAAGTTGCACAACTGGTTTATGTAAAGAATAGAACATGACGGGACATGAAAAGTAACCACATACTGTATACCACAGCAGTGTGTCATTCAGTGTACTGTGTCAAAGTCTTGAGCATGCCTCCATTCTTCAATTAAGTACACTACCAGTCAAAAGTTTGCACACCGCTTCTAACTCCATGGTCCTTCGGGATTTTTATTTCTTTCTACACTGTTGAACAATTCTGAAAGTGTCCAAAATATACGCTGTAAACCCAAGTCATTAAACATATCGAGTACCGTTAACTTAAATAATTACAATTAGTTCAAATTAATAGACAATGATGAGTATTTAGAACTTGTTGGTGTTTATGAGTTTGCAGAAATGACACTTTTCAAGTTCGCTGAACAAATTTGATATATTAAGTAATCGTAAGTACTTAAGTAACAGTAACTGTCACCTTGAAGTTCCACCAACGTAAAATCTTAAGTGATTTTGTGTCTGACATCATTGACATCAGGGCAATAGGGCACCGGTGGCTCAGTGGTTGGTGTTTCAGCTGCTATGCGAAAGGCCCGGGTTCGATTCCCAACAACTGGATGAAGTGTCTGTCCCAAGCGCAGATAAAATGGGAGGGTTGCGTCAGGAAGGGCATCATCTGGTGTAAAACCTGTGTCAAGCTTGTGTGAGGACCGGATCGTCTGCTGCGGCGACCCGTTGCCGGGAGCAGCCGAAAGACCAACAACAATTTATTTGATTTGCAACAACTAAAAAAAAAAAAAAAAAAAAGATCATTGCTATTAAATAGTATGAGTTAGTCTACTGAATAATGCAAGTAAAGAACGATTAATATAAATGAGTAAAACAAACTCAAAAACTGATAGTTCTGTTCACTTAAAATTGGAAACATCATTACTTAAAAAAAAAAGATTTGAGCTTTGCCAAATTATTCCAGTTTACAGTGAAGAATAATCTCCTTTGGATAGGTGATATTGAGATGTATCTGCTCCTAATAACGGCTCTAATCTGAGGTGCTGGTTGAGGTTAATTGGTGATTTCTGAGGCTGGTGACTCTAAATGAACTTCTCCTCTGCAGCAGAGCTCAGTTTTGGTCTTGCTTTCCTGGGAAGGTCTTCATGGGAGACGGTTTCATCATGGAGCTCGATGGGGTTTATGAATGCACTCGACACAATACTGTTCTTGCGAGAACTGTTCCAGAACTGCTTTTGTTGTTGTTGTTGTTGTTGTTACATAATTACCTAATGCCATATGCGTTATAGTTTATTTGATTTTTTTTATATAGTATTGTTCTATAATTTAAATGTAGGAAGAAAAAATCCAAACTTTTGACTTTTACTGTAGATTAAAGAAACAGGAACAAACGTTTTTACTGTGAGAGGCTGCAAAATGCCACATAAGTTGTTCACTGTACGTACCAACCCCAGCAGCGACCTCATTTCCCCTCTCGTCTGTTCCAACCGCTCAGCATTCAGAATCATCAGTGTACTAATCACCTCCTGATCATCTGTTTATCATCTGCACCTGTTTCTCACTGGTTCATGCATTTAAGTTAGAGGCTTCTTTATTCAAACACAAAACAAAACTAATTTCTTCCGAAGGAGACAGCGTCTTGCCCAAAATGAGAGCCCTTCAGCAAACAAAAAATAATCCTTCTGGAAGCTTGGAGAACTATTCCTCAAGCCTATATTAAAAATACAAGAACGTCGAGGCAAAATATGAAGAAATCAGAGGGTGGCTCAAGACTTTTGCACAGTAATGCATTCTTTTAAAAATGTTACTCTTTAAACATTTACAGTTACAGTACATTTAAAGTATTTAAGTTACTTTTTTTTTTTTCTTTATTATGCTTTTTCATATTTTTTTTATTATGGACAAAATAAAAAATAATAATAAACACAGATTGTCGTATTTCTGACATACTGTATATTCCAAATAAACAAACAAACAAATAAATAAATAAATAAGCCTTCCCAATAGTTTTTAACTGGTGGTACTTAGTTATTAACCTACTCTAGTAACCCAGTGTATGGATCTATAAAATTCGAAGCACTTTTGTAAGTCACTCTGGGTATGTAATGTAAGATACACGTCAGTTCCGGACATAAGTGTAAGCCAGTGACTGGAGAATGCTTTCATAAACGTTTCTTTAGAAACCTTGACCGTGTCAATGACTATCAAAGCCTCTCTTTGTTATAAAAACCCAGACGTGTCTTAAAATCAGTTTTACATTATTTGCATTAGTATCCAGCCTGGAACCCAACGAGCTGTTACTATAGAAACGGTAACGAACCAAAACGAGCGCATTGATATGAACCTGCCGTCCAAACTACCGTATAGCGCTAGAACTACAAATCAGGAGCACATTTTGTCAGCGTTCTAACATGAACCAGCGGTGAAATTATAACCGCTAAACTCTACATCTACCAGCAAAATGGCACGTTTTGTAGTCGCATCATTTTCTCCCAAAAAAGGAAGACAAAAGGCACCAATCTGGCAACCCCCCCCCCCCCTCCCAAATCTTGATTTGGCTCCTCTGCGCCTGTACCTGTAATTGGCATCACACTGAGCCAAACACTTGAGCACAGAGCTGAGAATTGAACAGACACACACACGCACGGGGCCGAGACAACAGAGAATTCATCAGTGACTCATTCCTGCCAAATCTGCATATAAATGCAAGTGCACACCATGACAGGCCTCATGAATAAATTCATGGTGGTAGCCAACATGTACCAGCATGTGTGACACACACACGCACATGCACACACACACAATAATTTCATATCGCTAACCAGCGTTTGCCAATACACACATGCACACGTCTCTAGACACCCAATAAATCTATACTGATTACTAGTATCTGGCAATCCACAAACACACACACACACACACACACACACATACACGTTCAGACTCGACTTATCCATGCTGGTTTCCAACGTTTTCCAATATATAGACACACGTTCGCAATCTGCGCACACCTTCATGTGTCCAATTTTAGGGAGCGGTGATTCTCATCGCTTGTGTTGCTTCGCCTCCGGGGATGAAGCCTTAAGCGTGTAATCATGTGGAAGATTTCATTTTTGGAACGCAACCACAGGATGAGCAGGACATTAAGGAAAGACGACCTGAAATTAGAAAACGAACCCAGCTTAACGATCGTATTAAAAGCATACGGCGCCTTCGCGTGAGACGGAGACTTCGGAATCTCACACTATTCTGGTTGAGGTTGTGTGTGCTGCCGTCAGCGTTCCACCAACAAAATGGTGGAAAGACGATACTGTAGTAAATGGTATAATTAAAAAAAAAAAAAAAAAAAACATTTCCTGTTCCTCCAAATGCCTTTAAAAATGTTCAAATCGAACCTGAAGGAAATCAAAAGAGATGAAAAGGACATTCTGCTTGGTTTTGTTTGAGTGAGCACTTCAACATGACAGGTTTAGTTGTAATTACAACTTGTTAACAACAGTTCATGAATGCCTGTCTTTTGTAGGAACGAGCAAAACCAGTAGAGTAAAAAAAAAAAAAAAAAAAACAACCCGCTGTAAAATAAATATGTGTAGGATATGAACAAAAGGTATGCTTCACTTTAGGCTATGCATTGTCTTTTTACACCACCTCGCTTGCCTGAGGGACAGTACGCGTAAACATGTCCAAGTAACAAAAAGCTTGTACTAAACCACGACGGGCGTTTGAGTCAAACCGGGACTTGTGATCGAATTTCTCGTGAATGAAGCCGAAGGATGAAACCGACTGACATCTGCGGAGGACTTTTGAACAGTAAACCTTTTGAGCGGTGCGAACGTTTTAAACACGGCCGTGCACCTGTGAATGACATCACAGAGGAATCCCGCTTCGAGTGGACGCACGTCCCACGTACAGTAAGGGAGTTCCTGGGAGGCCCGCGTTTCAGACGTGAAGCGGACAGGTGGTCGGATAATGACTGAGAAAACTGGATTACATAGAGAAAATAAAGGGAGTTTTTAACTTTCATTAATGTGTTCCGTTATTCTGCGCGATCAAATGTCCCGGTTTGGCTTGAACGCTATTTGTAGTCAAACTACAGGACGGCATCATAGCTATGTGGGTAGCTATGTCAACTTTGACCTTCAGGATTTTACCTCTGATCTGTGTGTGTGTGTGTGTGTGTGTGTGTGTGTGTGTGTGTGTGTGTGTGTGTGTGTGTGTGTGTGTGTGTGTGGATGTGTGTGTGCGTGCGTGTGCGTGTGTGTGAGTTTAACCATGTTCTCTCCGTGCTTTGTGGGTTTTCACCAGAGTTCCTCTGACACCCCAAAGACATGTACACTGATTAGATTTTCCAAACTGGAAAATATATGTTTTTGTACATTTTGTTCATTTAGCATTTTACATTATTTTTTAAAAGTCCACTTTTTTTTAGGCAGAAAAATTCTTTCCTTTTTAGGTCACGGACGGTCATTAAAGCGTTTCACTACATATCATACTGTGTTTATCAACTGACATACATTACTGTGCAAAGGTCTTGAGGCAGCTTCATTTCTTCATGTTTCGCTTCCAAACAGCCGGACTTTATTGTATTTTTAACATAGTCTTGAGAAATAGTTCTACAGGCTTCCTTAAGGACTTTTTTTTTGGTCTCACATTCAGTCCAGTCCCCGTACCTGAGCCGTTTCAGACTAATGCTTTTTGTTTGTTAAGCCACACAGTCACCTCTGAATCATTCAAGCATAAAACACAGTAAGTGAGGAACAGGTGCAGATGATGACAGATGTTTAGGCCGGAGCGGTTGGAACAGACGAGAGGGGGAATGAGGTCTCTGCTGAGGTTGTCACATAAACAATACATTTTTACATTGTATCTTTAGTCACGTCGCAGCCTGTCAGAGTAAAATTTTTTATTTTTTTTTCCCATTCCAGTAATTAAACCTACATCATTAAACTTAATATAATTAAATGTATATGGGACTCAAGACTTAAGCTCCGTACTGTCTCTTCTAATGAATGAACGCTTTGAAGGACATTTATCATAGACACAAGGTGACAGAGGAGAAAAGTCCTAGCCCTGTGACCAGTTATAAAAAATAACCACTAGGAAAAACCCGTGATCCAAGTCTCTGATGTTGCAGGAAGAATTTTATTTTTTATTTTTTTTCACGTATAGTTCAGTAAGAGGTGTGCGTCAAACCGGTTTGATTAAGGAAAAACAAAAACAAACAGTCGAAATGTACAGCTGAAAACACAACACCGCTTTAAAGGTTCTGGAACAGGAACATTACCTTCAAAGTATATCACCAAATAATGACATTATAATGTCTTAGTAGTTATGTATTTCCTCTGATCAACCTAATGTTTTTGGATCACACCAACGCCAGCATATTTGATATATTTTCAGTTACATACTATAGAGGAAGAAGCTGCGGTTACAGAAAAAAAAAAATGTTTGATGTGTCAACTGTATCAAAATTGCCCACTGATTCCTCTTATACCACAGACATTTGCTAATAATAACTTTATTATTAGGAAATCATTTTTAGAATTCCTAATATCTCGTCATACTTTTTTTTTTAACCATTTATCATTACATTTAATATCATATAATATGAAATGAAATGAAGAAACCCACATTAAGTTCTTCTAGTCTATTTAATAATAATAATAATAATAATAATAATAATAATAGAACGGAACAGTAGTGTAGTGGTTAGTACTGTTGCCCTGCACCTCCAGGGTTCGGGTTCGATTCTTGTCTCTGTGTGCATGGAGTTTGCATGTTGTTGGGTACAATAGCACTGTCTATACAATACTGTAATACTAATACAATAGGTGATATACAGTAAATACAGTCTTTCATTCTATTCGTTATTTTTATTTTAGTCACTTTCCATGTCCGGTGGCATTGTGCTTAGCACTGTTGCCTCACACTTTTAGGTTGAGGGTTTAAATCCTGTCTATGGGTCTGTGTACATGGAGTTTGCATGTTCTCACCATGATTGGTGGTTTTCTTCTGGGTATTCCGGTTTCCTCCCACAGTCCACAGACATGCAAATTAGGATAACTGGCATTCCAAAATCGCCTGTAGTGCATGAGTCAGTGAGTGTGTGCTTGTGTGCCTTGTGATGGATTGGCACCGTGTCCAGGGTATACTCAGTGTTCACTCAGTGACCCGAGTCTCCTGGGGTAGGCTCCGGGCCTCCTGCGACTCTGTACAAGATAAGCGATGTGGAGAATGAGTGAGTGATGACTTTCCATGCAGAACATGAGAACAGTTCATTATCCAAAGAGCTCACCAGGTTTTTGACAGATCCTTAAATATTCCTGCTCACGCTTTAAGAAACCGATCAGATCATAGACGTACAAAAAGTATTTGTTTTTTTTTGATCATTTGTTTCTTTGTTTACAGGTTCACATATCTCCTTGTTTACGAAATTTCAAACTTTTAAAAGATACAATCAGTCAGTCTGATATTGGATTGTCCCAGAGACGAAAAGCTAGAAATTTTAAGTTAAAGGAAAAGTAAAGTGTTAACACAGTCATGAATTGGGTGTATTGGGTCTTCTGAAAGGAAATCTTTCATGCCGTTTAAAAATCTTTTGAGAGGAGCAATAACCCCCTTAGAGCACTGTCGCCTTGCACCTCCAGGGTTGGGGTTCGATTCCCGTCTCTGTGTGCATGGAGTTTGCCTGTTCTCTCCATGCTTGGTGTTTCCTCCGGGTACTCCGGTTTCCTCCCACCGTTCAAAGACCTGCAGATTAGGCTGACTGATTTTCTCAAATTGCCCATAGTGTGTGTGTGTGTGTGTGTGTGTGTGTGTGTGTGTGTGTGTGTGTGTGTGTGCCCTGCGATGAATTGGCAGCCTGTCCAGGATGTACCCCACCTAGTGCCCTACATCTCCTGGCATAGACTCCCGGCCCCCTGTGACCCCGAATACAGGATAAAACGCTACAAACGACAATGAACATCCCTCTTATTGTATACCTAGGCTAGTTATTTCCTAATATATTAATAATGTATTGATAGCCAGAACCTTATTCAGAAATTTCACCTATTGTCTGTGTTCTTCTTGCATGCCTCTGGATTGTATTTTGTTGCTGGACCCAGCACCCCTTTTACAACCATCCAAACCCCACTGAGGTTAGTGTAGAAACTTAACCAGTAGGTGGTGCTGTTTTCAATGCCTTACTCTACAGAAGTGAAAACTCAGTACATACCAGGAATAAACACTATCAATAATTGCCAAAAGTCATTCCCCGCCCCCACTTAGGTTGACCAAAAAAAAAAAAAAAGAGTAAATAATTCTAAATGTATTATAGTAATTATGTGTCTTTAGAGTTAAAACAATTAGCTGGAATATAAAAGAATAAAAATAATAATATTAAAATAATAAGAAGAAGAAATGTGGAGATTTATGGTATAGCTTAAATGAAACAGTTATTAGTTCATTTATTCAGGAATAAATAAAGAGTCCACCTTTTTTGTTTTTGTTTTTTTTTATCTGCTCATAGATGATGATGTGGGTTCAGCTCATGCAACTAAATGAGTGGAAGTGTAAGAATTGAGAGCATGCAAAAAATATTTTATATATTGTTACTTAAAATGTTTACTTATAAGTGCTTGTAAGATATGCTTCATTGTTATTATAGGTGTCGGTTGTTTGATTAATTGTTTTTTTCTTCAGGAGAGTAAGCAAACTTAAGTCTGATATTTGAGGATTTCAATGCAGCTCACACGCACGCACGCGCGCGCACGCACGCATGCACGCACGCATATATACATACATTCATACAGTACAGTACAGGTACGTGCGTGCCTGTACGTTGTATTTTTATTCATGTTTTTTTTTTTTTTTTTTAATGATTGCATTGGCTTGCGTGCATTAAAATATTTCGGGTGTCGTATGAAAATGTATCGCTGACGTACAGGATCATGTGAGATTTTTTTTTCTTTTTTTTTTTTTTTTTCACTCGTCCCAGATCTCCCAGTGCAATGCACAGCCACTTTCTCTCTCCTCTCTCCAGTCTTGTCTTTAGGTTTCGCCCACCAATCTTAAAGGATTTGAACCAGCAAAATTTGCTTATGTGTAGCTGATTGTAGGGTTTTCTTTAAGGGAAAAGGAAACAACAACAACAACAATGTATTTTAAATAATACATTAAGAATCTTTAGTGATTTTTCTTTTTTTTTTTAAAGCAAAGTGAGTGATTTTCGGGGGTGGCAGGTAAGAATTTGAGTGATTTCTTTCCTCTTTGCACTTAATGCTCAGTGTGATTAGATATTAGATGACATGATATTCTTACAGGACTGTCAATTGCGCTGCTGTTGAAGTTAAAGGACGCGTCCCATTTCACTTTCTTATCAGGTTTAGTAGTTTACTAATGATCTCTAATGCACGTCTAATGCAAAAAACAAAAAAAAAAAACACACACACACAAATAATAATAAAAATAACATTAATAATGCGTGCTATACTGATATGTTTAGTGCTAATCTGGTTAGTCTTCTTCCAAAGCACTGCAGCACGCTGTGTGTATAAGTACGTGTTTATGTCTGTAACCCCAAACGGCACGCAGCTCCGCTGAGATACGTTGCAACATTCTGTCAGCTTTACTAGTTACAAAGTAACTTTCATTTTATCCCCAGTCTCCATTATGTCACGTTTACATCGAACGTATCTTCATCAAAGCACAGAATAAAATAAATAAATAATAAAACAAGTCGCCGCGCCGTATAGTTTAAGCGCGACTGCACCGAGGCAACTTTGAACATTAAAAGTGCTGCTGTTGCCACCGGCAACTGTGCTTTGCAAGGGGGGGGCTAGCCTAGCCTTGCCCAATTAGCCTAGCATGAGCACTCTTGTGAACACGTTCCCGACATGATAATTACAAGTATATGCAACTTCTCAAGACTATTTTAAACCCTGAACGTCTGAAGCCTTGCTCTGTTCGGTGTTAAGCCCCGAGATAACAGTGTTGTCCAAGACTTCACTGAGTTAGCTAGCAAGCTAGTGCTGTATTTTGTTTGTTTTTTTGCTTGCTAGCCTGTGATTTGAGCCTCTTTTTTTTTTTTTAGCTTGTTTAGCTCGGATTTTATTTGAATCCATGTCCTGAACGCTTTTTGATTTTTTTTGTTAAAATATTATTTTAATTAAAAAAAAGAAGAAGAAAAAAAGTTCAAATCGCATGGGTGCATGGGGGGTGTGTTTGGGTCTGGTTGCTAGCTGCCAAGCTAACATGACATAGCACTACAGTTTACAGTGCAGAATTATTTCAGGCATAATACTTGTACTTTGGAGTTTCTCTCTCTCTCTCTCACTGAACTATTTCTTTTATATACATATCCTCATGCTCTAGTGTATGTCTGTTTCTAAGCACCTGACAGGGAAACTTTTACTTTTCTTTATTTAGAATATTTAAGAAAGTTAAACCCAAGTACCAGATCTGATAATGAGGACATACAGAAACGGGTACATGAATACCGGACTGTCCTCATGGTGAAGGGTCAGAGGGGATTTGGGGATTATACGAGAGATTTTCCCGTGCAATGTGCATTACTGTAAAGCTGTTTATTTTCATCTTAACTATAATTAGGGCAAAGGTTTGGTGGTTAAAGTTCTGCAATCCTGCCCGGAAGGTTGTGAGTTCAAATCCCAGGAGTCGCTACTGGGGTCTGAAAGGAACAATCCGCCCTGAATTACTTAATAAATAAGCATTAAGTAAGTATTGTGGCTTAGTGGTTAGCGCTGTCACCTTCAACATCCAGGGTCGAGGGTTTATTGTAATTCCTGATTTGGTATTTGGTCTGTGTGCGTGGAGTTTGCATGTTCTCCCAGTGCTTGGTGGGGTTCCTCCAGGTACTCCGGTTTTCAGCCACACTCCAAAGACATGGAGATTAGGCCAATTGGTGTTCCCAAATTGACCGTAGTGTATGAAGGCATGTTCCATGGTTATAAAATGGGAATAAATACAATGGTTATCACGACTGGCCTCGACGGTCCCTAGTTGGACTACAGAGGTTCCTAGATGGATGGTTGGAGCAAGTAAGTAAGTAAGTAGAAAGTAAGCAGCATGTGAAATTATATAATAAATGCAGATTATTTTGCAATGACATTTTTTAAAACCTCTTTGAGGTATGGTGGATCACTGTTGTCTCACACCTCCATCTCACCTCTCGTCTGCTTGTTTGGACTTTGCATTTTGTGTTGTTTGGTTTTCCTTTTGGTACTCCAGATTTCCCTCACAGCCCAAAAACATGTCCTGCAGGCCGACTGGCATTTCCGAATGGCCTGTTGTGTGTGAGTGGGTGTGTGTGCATGTGCCCTGTAACAGGTTAAGCGTCTCCTACTTTGTGACTTCAGATAGGCTCTAGGCCTCCTGTTACCCTACATGGGATAATCGGTATGAAAAATACCAGAAAATGAATTAATTATTGAATTATCGAGAGCCAGAATCAACCTTTGATTCATCTTTGCCTAAAAAGTTACACGTAGAGGCGATTGTAGTCTTTTGGTCTGTCAACAACTATTTTAGTTGTCAAAGTCTTTGCACCATTCATCTCATTGATCGCTAGGTAGTTGACACGAGTCTAAAAATAATAACATTTTATAGCTATATTGTGTTCTGAGACTATAAGTCCAACATCTGCACCAACACCTCCACTGGATTTCCCATGACTGGCGTTGAAAATGGCTGAAAATTATGAGTAAGGCAAAAGTGTTTGCTGTAATGTTTTTAGGATCTAACAGCACAACATGACTGTTATCACTTCTGATTAAGACTGTTGATATTTCTATTCCTGTTCCAAACCATTGCAAGAGTGCTAGCAATAATACTTTATAACCGGAGCAACATCCAACCACTTGTTTCTCCCAGGAATAATGGATTAACCAACAGATTAGCATCAGAAACACTAAAGAGATCACAGATATTTCAGTACGAACACATTTTATGGGTTTCAGGGCGGAGTTTTCCTTTAAGCAAAATCAAAAGCCCTCAACAGCTCAGTTCTATGTTTGGATTGGATCCTCACATGTACCCTGCTTTGGATAAAAACGTCTGCCAAATGGATAAATGTAAATAATCCTCTACAGGCTTGCACAACACAGCTGTCACCGCTCTGACCTGTTTCATGGCCCATGAAGACCGAATTGAGCACCGATCTTCTCCACTACGCTGTTTTGTATGCATGTTAGAAAGAGAAACTGGGTGATTAAAAATGACCAATGGGGCAGCACAGTGACTATGTGGGTTTT
Source organism: Clarias fuscus (assembly GCA_030347435.1). NCBI lineage: Eukaryota > Metazoa > Chordata > Actinopteri > Siluriformes > Clariidae > Clarias > Clarias fuscus. Next base: position 39,549,132 of record CM059204.1, on the reverse strand, counting down.
TCTCAAGGTTCTTTTGTTTCCTCTTATCTCCTCTAAATGGCCTCTAGATGTGAATGAGTGTGTGTGTACTTATGTGCACAGAGTGCTGTGATGGACCGGTGTCCCATGTTTTCCATCCAAAAAAAAAGTTCTGGATACACTGAAACTGTGACCATGTTGAAGCACTTCTAGAAGATGAATGAATGAATGAATGAATGAATGAGCTGTCTTCGAGGAATTGATGCATCATTGACTAAATTAACCTTCCTGTGTTGAAATCAACTGACCTCCTGTACACACTGCATGGACGTTATTTCTATTATAATGGAAGATTATTCATGTTTCGAATATATGATTTCTATTACTGTACTTTGAAAGTGCCTTCAATCCCAATGCAACACTTCTGTTTTTTAAACCTACTGTCGGGTTCATAAGTATTTGGACGGTAACAACAACAATGTTTGTATTTTTGTCTCTGTACACCATGACAGTGGTTTTGAAATGAAGCAGTCACTTTGGTTCAAAGCTTTAATCAAGGGGCTTAACAATAATATCACAGTAACTTTTTGGGAATTCTTTTTGTAACTTCCTCTATTTCCAAAGACTCTAAAGTAATTGGACAGACGAATATAATCATAAATACTTGTATTCATTTTTAAATACCTGGATGCAAGAACTTTGCATTCAATAACTCTCCGAAGTTTGGAACTGATAGACATCGTCTAATGCTCAGTTTCCTCTCTTGAGCTGCTTCGCCAGGCCTTTACTGCAGCTGCTTTTAGTTGCTCCTTTGTGGGTATTTCTCCCTCTGTTTTTGGTTTTCAGTAAGTGAAAGTTGCTCAGTTGGGTTGACTGACTCGGCCATGTGAGAAAACATTTCCTCTCTTTAGTGTTGCTTGTGTTGTAGGTTTTTGGGTCGTTATTCAACTCCACTGTGAAACGCTGTTCTATCAGTCGTGCAGCATGTTACTGACTCTGAGCAGAACGTACAGCTCTTTTACTTCGATCAGCAGTCGCATCCTCAATAAACGCCAGTGAGTCGGTTCCATTGGCAGCCATGCATGCCCATGTCATAGCCCTGCTTTCGCTATGTTTGAACATGAGCCTTTTCTTTCCTTTTCTACTGTATATTCATCGCTTCTGCTATAAGGTAATCTTGTATCAGATCTGGAAGGCTTTTCCTTTAAGCACAGTCTCATTTGGCCGTTTTGTTCTTGAGGATCACCAGTCATTTGCACCCTGAGGTAAACCCTCTCTGTATTTACATTCATGAAGGCTTCTCTTGATTGTAGACTTTGACAGTGATACGCCTACCTCCTCCAGAGTGACCTTCGCTGGGCTAGATTTTGTGAAGGAGGTTTTCTTTTCCACCAAGGAAAGACTGTTACACTTGTCCTCTTTAGTTGTATTCTGTAGCCTTCAAGGTCTTTCGATGTTCACTCAGCAGTGCATTCCTTCTTTTTAAGAGTGCACCAAATTGTTAATGTGTCCACTTCTCTAGTTTCTGCCATCTCTTTGATAGGTCTCTTTATTTACTTTTTCCAGCCTAATGCACTAATGCAGCCTTTAGAGTTCCCATGAACATTTCCAAAATGCAAAACTCATTACTTGGAATTTATAGCAGGCCATTTATTTCCTTAATTTAGTCATGAAATGATGAAAAAATGGGCCTTGACTTCTTATCGGTCAGTTGTGCGATTACTTCTGAGTCTGTGACAATATATATATATATATATATATATATTTGAATTGAATGATTATAATGGCTAATGCAATGTTTTTCTTAAACCCCTTAAATGAACCTTTCACTTCACTTCATTCACGCACCGACTGCTACATTTCACATCTACTCTGCTGGTGTAAAGAGTCATACATATATAAAAAGTGTGTCAGTGTCCAGATACTTATGGACCTGACAGTTTGACACGTGAGCAATTTATGTATATGAATCCTTGAGTCGTTTTTGAATTGAAAATAGGTTATTTGGTGGAGATTATCAACTTGACTGCAAAACTGTTTGTAGAACTTGCAATCCTAAGGACCTACAGTAGGCATGCGGACCACCAGGGACCACACGATATGATACCACGATACCTAGGTGACGATTTCATTTGATCGTGACTTTATAAATATCTATTTTAATATATTTTTAGGTTTTTCGAGCACGCCACCTGTAAAGTTATAGAGGTACGGCTACATATTAACACCTCAAATTGCAAACATAAATAAAATGTTTAAACTTAAAAATACAGATTCTCCCACCCGAGGTGTGGATCTCTGCAGATCCTCCAGAGTTACAGTACTATGGGCCTCTTGGTTGCTCCTCTGATTAACGCTCTCCTTGCCCTGTCAGTTGAGGTGGACGGCCATGCCTTGGTACTGTACGTTTGCGGTTGTGCTCCACTGACCTGTCTGGTGTGTTCCTTGGGCTTCGTGTTGTTTGTTCACTAAAGTTCTGTAACAAACCTCTGAGGGCTTCACAGAACAGCTGTATTTATACTGAGGTTAAATTGCACGCAGGTGGACTCCATTTACTAATTAGGAGACCTCTGAAGGCAATTGTTTCCACTCGATGTTAGTTAGGGGTATCAGAGTAAAGGGGGCCGAGTACAAATGCACCGATTTCTATTCGTAAGGCATTTTGGAAATCATTTTCCTTCCACTTCACAATTACGAGCCACTTTGTGTTGGTCTGTCACATGAAATCCTAATGAAATACATTCAAGTTTGTGGTTGTAACATGACAAAATGTGGGGAAGTTCAAGGGGTATTTGCAAGGCACTGTATATGTGCAGTATTTTACAACTGATTTTTCTTTATCAAGTGGTAACAGTCGGAATTAGACTGGAACATTTGAACATGAAATGACTCGAAGGCTTCAATTTGTGGTGTCTGAGTGGTTAAAGTTGTACACAAGTCAGAGTTAGAAAACCACCTGAGCAAGACTCTCCGCTTCTTCGTGTGTCTGAGCTCTGCATGGTTCAAAAGTTCATTTAAGGTCGAGCTCAAACATGACGATGGTTAGACATTATGGATGATGGCACTTAAGGAAGAATTGTTTATTATGTTACTTTACACTACGCTCTGTGAACTTTGTGTCTGGATCAGCAGGCATGATCCTACCCTGGACTTTTCTCTAAAAGAAGTGTGAATCCGCCTCCTTTGTGTAGCGAAGGGAAAGAAACATGTCCTGAAGTGTCCTCCTTTGCAATAATGGTTCTACTTTACTCCGAGCTGGGGGAAAGGTTAGGTTTCAATCCCAGCGAAGAAGAATGCATTCATCTGTACTTTGCGTGAACTGCCATCTTGCAAAATTGTGTTGTTTACATACTGCAGAGCTTTTCATGAGGATTGTGCAAGTCAGGCCGAGTTGCCAGAAAGTGCGAGTTAGGAGCAGGCACGTACACTTTCCTTCTCCGAGCCCACTGAAACCCACTGGCTGTGTTTCCGTGCTCGTCGTTATGCGCAATTAGTCAAGTGGTCATGACAGGAAGAGGAGGGGGAGAAAAAAACGAAAAAAAAAACGTCATAAACGTGTTAATTAGTTAGGTACTGAATCCGAGTTGATGGATTAAAGATGACGGGCAATAACCTTCCGCCAGATATGATTGTTATATCCTGTAACTCTGAAGAATACAGAACTGAATAATTTAATGTTCCGCAGCTCATCTCAGCTTTTCAGTATTCCAGTAGATTGTTTCTTTTAAAAATAGCCGAATCTTTTTAGATGTGCATCACCTAAAATAAAAATACTCGTTACCGGCGTTAACAGTGTATGTATATCATCGTGGTCCGAACTCTAATAATACCCCATTTGTGCTTGTTGTAGTAACCGCTCCAGACTCTAGGCCTTATTGGGAGTGCATGACTGGAATGAGATGTTTACATGGCACATTCTGCAGCTTATAGTCTAGCAATAGCATGGAAACACAGATGCTGGCGCTCTCTCTCTCTCTCTCTCTCTCTCTCTCTCTCTCTCTCTCTCTCCTCCCCTGTCTGAGCCGCTGCTGAAGCTGAAACTTAAACTACTTTAAAAAGACTCGTACATGTAAAGTGTTTGTTTATTTCTCCTTCGTTCTCTTCTCAGGGCTCTCTGACGCTCTTACACTCGTACGCTCCCCTCTTCTTTACCCCTGGTGTGAGATATTTGCTGTATGGTGCATTGCCAGAATCATAGTGTGAAGCTGCCAGCCTTGAAAAATCGTAGTGCCAGAACACCTCCTCAAAAAATCTCTCGCTTCGGTCACGACGAGCGAGAAAGGTTCCACCCTGATCATCCGTCTCTCGGGTTTACTTCGGATTCGTGAGCTTTGATCCTGCAAGTATTCGGGTCGATGGGAACGGAGGAGGTGCGCGGACAGCCGGGATATTGGACAAAACGCTAATTCCAGAGGTTAAGGTTAAGCCGCTTACGCCGGTTCTGAATAAACAATAATGTCACGATGGCTGTGTTACTTTTACTGCCTCGGTTCGGTCTCAGGGTCCTGGAAAGGTCGCTTTTTTTTTTTTTTTTTAAGAACGAGCCGAGATCCGTACACGTATACCGACTAACCATGGCGCTCCAATTTATCCCTAAATTTGGCTAACCACAGTGGAACTCTGAAAGTTTGTACTTGTCCAGCCGGCTGATGCATGCTACCGTGGCAGAACATAACACCACATGTCTCAGTGCCACTGGCCACTAGTCAGAGCCATGAGGTCACACCGGATAATGGTCAGTTTTACTGTCCGTAACAGCTGAACCGTATACTGCTGTTGGATTTCCATCTCAGGGTGTGAGATCTGTGCTGCGAATCTCCTCTCTACTTCTGTTTCAGCTTCCATTATGGTTGCTGATTGTTTGTTAATACGTGATTAATAAGTAGCAAAGTTTTCATTTAATCAAAACAAAGAAAAAAGAAAATGAAGTGGTTGAAAATGCAACGTACAGAACCGCACACCGCCTGAACTGCCCTCTAGGGGCGCACAAGGTAATAGGCGTATGAGCTATATTGTGCAAAACAAACATTAATACACGAAAGGGGTTCGAGTCAAACCTTGACTTTTGATCGCCAAGAACACAGAAAGTTATGAGAGTAAAAACTCCATTTATTTCCCTATAGAATCCCCTCCTACACTAATGCACTGATCCCAGTGTTTCACTAGAGCTTGGATACCATCAAAGTACAGTAGAAAGTTTTCTCAGCACACCAGAGCCATGATAAAACGCCGACCTCCCAGGAACTCCTTTAATGGCCCAGACATGTGGAAATGGTTTGGTGTGAGGTCAGGACTGTAAGCGGGTTGAGATGAGAAATTTGTCCTTGTTTGACATGAACGCCCCTCCTACTTTTCATCGGCAATTCATTCATTGATCTTGACTCATTAACATCCCAAGGTTCTGTGATCAGGATAGATGGTAGGATTTTAGGCAGCTTGCTTTTAATTTCCCGACGCAGTGTCTTTAAAGAGTAAGCATTCTCTACAGGCTGGTGATGCTCACTTTGTGGTTCTGTACTAGTAATAGAGCTGTGAATCAGCGGTAGACTGTTGACTCGATTAGACTTTTGGACGTTGCGCTTTCTTTATTTGATTTGATTCCGTTTCAGAGCACTAATGTTTATTGTCTGATCTGTCTCAAGCAGTTATATTCCTTCCAGGTTTTGAAGTATTAAAAACCTCTAAGAGTATCTAATATTCGTTGAAACTCTGCTTAAACATCATGTCTCATCACCTAAGGATGTGACGTTAATGCAAAATATTCAACAGTTTAACATGTTTGGTTTATAGGAACGTAATAAATGCATGCATGTCCAGTGCGCTCGTTTGCTCTTGCGCCGTCCTGACGTTATCTTGTAGAGATTATTCAAATTCTATATTAAATCATATATTTGGCAATGCTTTAACCCTGAATTAGATCCTGTGTGAGCTTAGAGTCACTTTGGATCGAGCAGATGGAAATGCTGAGCAAAACAATGGGACAGTGATAACACTTAGATAGATTTAAGATCTACAGAGCATGTGGGAGTGTGTGAAAGCATATCTGCGTAGGGAATGGAGGCTCTTTGTGCACCACTCGGGCAATACCTCACCACTGAATAAAGTGTTTCCCACAGGTCTGAAACATACCTGCGGCGGTAGCCAGCGGAGCCGGTGTGATCTATTACGTACAGCAAACAGCGATCACATACTGTACGGTATGACGTATCAGAAAACCCAAATGCACTTTAGATATTTGAAGCCTCCCCATCGTCGACACACACACACACCGGAAAAACGTCCGTATAAGCAGATATTTTTTTTTTTAAATCAATGTTTTTAAAAAATGCCTCGCGGTAGCAGAATAGACCGGTACAGCGCGAGAGTGAACTGGCCGTCACAAGTTAATTGATCGGTTCTTCTGGACCGTTTTTTTTTTTGTTTTCTAAATGGTTGGGCAAATGTACTCGGGCGGCCGTCTCTCTAAACTCGGGTGTCCCGCCAAAGTATACTCTACGTGTGGGGAAACACTGGAATATGACTCTACCGCTCTTTGCTTTGCCCAGCGATGACATCTTCCAGAGCCGATGTTTCCTCATCATGGAGATCCAGCATTCACTGCAAGCCCATAACATGGTGTCCTAGTCTGCTTCGAGTTGAAATAACAAGCTTTGATAGTTGTTTCCGTCTGTTTGCGCACGTCAGCATTGGTGAACTGGTGAACGTTGGGTTCTTGGATCACACGTTACACTTTAAAACAAGAAGTAGAACTAGAACTTCTGCGCCGCCGTCTTCAGGGGGAAATGTGAATTGGAACTGGCATTTCTTTAAGTAAACATGCTCCTAATTTAAGGTCGATGTATTTCAGGACACGCTGTGCCGAGAAGGTGAGTGAACAGTGCTCCTTGGAGATTAGCCTGAGCTCGGGATTGAACCAGGAACCTTGGAGCCGTGAACCAGCAATGCTGAGCACTCGCCATCCGAAGGTGCTCGGACGTTTGTGGACCATCATGTTAACATGGTGGACCTTCTCCAAAGTGTTCCCACAAATGCTTGTCGTACGTTCCACTCTCGATTTGGTCCCCTCCACTGTTTGTCCCCTCAACAGTTTGGAAGGTCCCAACCCACAGAACATCTCTGGGATGAACTGGATCTCTTGTAGCTGAACGAACGCAAATTCCCCCACAGTTCCTGCCAGTCTACTGGCGGTGCAGTGGAGTCGGGACCACATCTGGATTGGGATGTCCAACCAGGACACGGGGATGTGATGGACAGTTGTCCAAGTTTCTCCTACCATTTATCTGTCTGGACTGCACCATAACCCAACACTGTAAATGGTTGCTTTTACTGCACGTGATTATGTTCCAACATCTATGCATGAGCTCTTTAAGATTAATCACTCACTACAGTGTTCACTTAATACGTCACTTAAACCAGGATTAAATTTCACTGTGCCTGAATTACGATAACGCGTGTCCATGGTTTCTTGATGTTGCCACAGCATGCTGCGCGGTGCTGGTTGTGGACAGGTTCATAGTTCATGTAAACAGGGACACGATGTACTTTATTAGGTTTAAACTTTAAATAGTTCTGGAAAGAAGAATGCAAACCCCAGGGCGGTCTTTAGAGCTTGCGCGGAGTAAAACCACTCGGATTTAGGTTCAGTTCTGATCACATAAATCCACACTTGCTGTTATGGGAAAATAATCAACAGCAGGGTGGTGTGATGAATCATAGGCTTCACGGTCTGTGAACAACAAGTAGTAGTAAATCCTTTTTTTGTTACTTTATTAGCGCTCGTGACCTCGTTCACGCGTGCTCCCTTCGTAACTCTGATATTTCATACAACTCGCACACAGAACAGCGTGTTCTCACGGAATGAAGGCAGGAGATGATAGTAGTCGATGATGCGTTACACATCGTTACACAAGTGTCCTAATTGAGTCAGTATCAGGTGTTAGTCATTAAGAGTTGCAGCAATCAACACTGTGTGTGTGTGTGTGTGTGTGTGTGTGTGTGTGTGTGTGTGTGTGTTAGAAGCAAACATGTGCCATCTTTTTAATTGGATATACGAGAAAAGGAAATGATGCACAACTAGGACATTCAGACAGTGTTTTTCTGTTAGTGTTTTATAACTGCAGGTCAGCTGGTTTCCTTAGTAATAAGTAACAAGTAGCTGATATTTTTCTACTGTTTTTTTTTTTTTTTTGCTCTTTCATGTTGACAGTAAAACTGTTTAACCTACAGTTTAGCCTGTACTGTACTAAAGACTGGATCCACCTCGGATCACCTCAGATTCTGCTTCCAAAGAGTGAGAGTATTTTTGAGAAATGGTTCTAGTTCTAGTGGTTGGCACTGTCGCCTCGCACCACCAGGGTCCGGGTTCGATTCCCGTCTCTGTGTGCATGTTCTCCCCGTGCCTGATGGGTTTCCTCCGGGTACTCCGGTTTCCTCCCACCGTACAAAGACATGTAGGTTAGGCTAATTGGCGTTCCCAAATTGGCCGTAGTGTGTGAGTGAGTGTGTGTTATGTGTGTGTGTGTGCCCTGTGATGGATTGGCACCCCGCCTCGTGCCCCAAGTCTCCTGGGATAGGCTCCAGGCCCCCCCCCCCCCGTCACCCTGAATACAGGATTAAGCGGTATAGATGATGAGAGACTGAGTTCTACAGTCAGTTCTCTTTTTAGTGACTCAAGCATCTAATTCAAGGCAAGAACCGATAAGAAACCGGTGCAGATGATGATCAGGTTGGAATGGACGAGAGGGGAAACGAGGTCGCCGTTTAGGCGCTTTGCAGCCTGCCGCAGTAAAAACACTTCTTTAATTTCATCGACATCATTTAATCCAATAGGAAGGAATGAAGGGGGGATCATTTACATTTACAACATTTGGCAGACGCACTCATCCAGAGCGATTTACATTTTATCTCATCATACATCTGTGCAGTTGAGGGTTAAGTGCCCCGCTCAATGGCCCAGCAGCGGCAGCTTGGCAGTGCTCGGCTCGAACCCCCAACCTTTTGATCAGCAACCTCGGCGCCTAAACTGTTTGAGCCATCACTGCCCCGTTCATCCATTTGCAAACATTTTATGCTATGCAGCTGATTCCCTCCCAAGCTTCCTAGTCAGCTTGTGGCGACTGTAGGCTCGGGTTCCTGTTCCCGGCCAACACGTTAAGCCTGTAACTCAGTCGCCGCTTGGTTTTTGCACTGAGTTGCCTTTCTGCTCGTAACGGTTTTAAAGAGTGCTTTTTTGCCTGGTTGTACCGTACCAGTCTGCTCATTGTCCTTTGACCTTTCTCATCAACAAGGTGTTTCATCACGGAGAGGTTTTTATTTTTCACACCATCCTGTATTGTACAGACTGTACAGAATGTGTGTGCTAAAAAAACCCTCATCATTTTTAGATATTTTCTACCATAAAATCACAGAACTCACTTTTTTTTTTTCATTTCTTTTTTTAATAAATTTTTATATGAACTTTAACTAAAGCTTGCGATCAGCTTTCTCATGATTTCATGCACTGCCACTTGATAATTTCATGAATGAGATCTCGTACTCCTATTAAATGAAACCTATGTACTGCATCATAAAAAGCTTCTAATTATCCGTCTTCTTGTGCTATTGTGTCCTGATATCTTTGCTACGTCGTCGTGCCGCTGTATTGTTTCCGACCCATTTTTGTCTCAGCATGGTGCTCGGTTATGAAGGTGAGGGTTAGCGATGGAGGTAGGGTTCACGCGGGATGAAAGCGCGTCGCCCGCGCCGGTTCGAATTCGGCCAGGTTTTCTAATGAGATCAGGTTCTCCGAGTTCGCCAGAGGCCTGAGTCGGTGTTGACTTCTAGCTGAGTCGCTGTGTGAAGTGCTGCGTCACTGCTCGCTGATCAGCGTTTCAGACGGCGCGAGCTCGCCAAAACTGCAGCGGTGCTCGGCTTCTGCATTCAAATAACCTTGCCAAATCTGCCATGCCACACGTTTCCCAGGTAACAGCCTTCCGGTTTCTTGGCAAACACAAAAGCGTAGTAGTCTCAGGGCCTGTCTAGGAGAGGACACACACTCACTCACTCACACACACACACACACACACACACTCACACACACACACACACACACACATACCCACATCCCCTCCTCACTGCTGACATTTTTCTCTCGTCTCAGATTCCAGAGAGCTGCAGGACCAGTGACGGAGACAGAGAGGGAGAGAGAGACAGACTTGGTGGCGTACCGAAGGAGACGGACATCAGTGGACACGGAAAGAGGAAAGAGCGTGAAGCGCTTCGGGAGGCCTTGTCCGAGGGGAAATCCTGCCAGTCGCAGAAGTTCTGTGAGTATAGGACGCTGTTTATTTTGATGTATTTTTTTGACTTCTGCTCCGTTTTCATTGGGTGATCTCGTTAGGGGTGTGGCTTGCGAGAAAATAAGGAGCACAGTAGTGGCATGGGTCTGTTTATTATGGAAGCATCAGCTGCTAAACACATGAGGGAGTGGGCTACGGGTAGAAACCACATACGCTACACCAACAGGGATCACATGCTGCGTGCAGCGGGTGTGTGTGGCCATGTGTTTATAGCTTGGTGAGGACCAAATAGTCACACAAGCAAAGGAATATCCGACAGGTTTGACCTTGTGCCGGTCCCCACGAGGAAAAAAGCTGCAGGGTATATTACCAAAAAAAAAAAAGGAAAAAAAAGAGCATGAGTGTTTTCTTTTAATCACTGAGGTTAAAGATTTGGATGCGACGTCGCATTAATTAGCTGCGTTAATAATTATGAAAATGGATCATCCTCTTAAAGGTAGAATGGGGTTAGGGTAAGGCAATCTTGTGTGTGTCTGTATGTGTGCGTGTGTGTGTTAGGGCGATCTAAAATGCCTTGGAAATTGAATTATTATAAAATAGCGATAATTTCAGTGCATTTGTGTGTTAATGATCCTCTAATACTGACATCATTAGCAGGCGATTTAAACCAGCGAAGACGAAAATTGTGTTGCGTTCCTCAGCAGAGAAGATCACCAGGAGACGACGTAGCAATAAAGTGATATCGTACCGTATTTGTACATTTATTCACCGCGTCATTATCTGGCGTTTCGACTTTTTCCACTCCTCATCACACGCCTCTCTCTTATTTTGGAAAAGTTTTCAGGTTTTTTTTTAATTATTTTTTTTTTTATCACTTATTAATATTTCATCTCATCCAAATTTTGCTTTGAATTTCACTACATAGTGTTCACTACATAGGGCGCCTGACTGGTTAACCGGTTATCTAACCGCAGTTAGATAAATAGCAGATCAAGTCTGGAATCCTACACGTTCGATGCGTCTTATGGGGATTTTGCCCTAGACTACGTTCGTGACACAGTGCAGAAAAGGGTCCGGGCTGAAAAAGGATGTTCATCATCATGGAGTCTAATTTGGATTCCCCAGCATGAGCTGATAACTCTCATTAGAGCTGTTTGCCCTGTAGGCTCTCTGCTGGGTTTGTGCACATTTTATTCTCTGCCTGATCTCAATATGTGTGCACTGGGCTGTTACTCTTCTACTAAAGCTGGAATGTGCAAGAAGGAAAAAACGTGTGATAATTAAGCCTGTGTGTGTGTGTGTGTGTGTGTGTGTGTTTGCGTGTGTATATATATGTGTGTGAGAGAGATAGTGAAAAAGAGAGAGATGCTTGTCATGTGCGCCTCAGAGCACCAGTTCTCACTCTGGCTAAATCAGTCTCTGACTGAACACGCACACACCACAATGCCGAGCTTGGTCTCAGAACACTGCGCTATAAGAATAGAAAGATGCTGGTAAGCTGATATTAGCGAATATATCACATGGTGGCTTTACTTAAAGGCTCAGAAGAGTAAGTTCTGTGGTTCTTGTGATATGACGTCTGGTTCAGATCATCGCATGTCTCGCAAGTGTCGATTCTTCTCAGATCATCTCTGAGACCTAAACAGGCCTGACTGATTCGGTATGATGACGTTATCGCTGTACTGTATATCAGCATGTCTTCGCCTTAACCTGATGTAGACGGATGTTAAAGTCTACGTAACATTTTCCTTTTATAATGGTTGAATGAAATGACCTTCGAAACGAATGAGCCAAACCTAAATATTTTGATACATGACACAATTTATGACTAGAATGGCGCGGTGAAGGTGCGGCATAACTTCAGGGCCCGCAGTCCAACCCTGAGTTTGGACAGTGGCCAGAAGTATTAGGACACCATATGCCACGCATTATACAGTAGTTCTCTCTGTGCACAAAACAGGTGATGTCACGAACCGGTTCCTGCCTATCTGCCTGAAGAGTTGTGCTAATCAGAATCAGCTGGTTTAGTTAACAAATGGAACAAAAAATACGTGGCAGGACTTTTACTTTCTGAAGCCAGGGTGTCCACCTCTGCACGAAAATAACTAAAATTAGGGAATTCTCAAGTGAATTGCGAACGTCTTTGGCAAATCTCTGGACATGATCTTCAGGAAGCAATCAAGCAGGCATGGATTGAGCGAGTGACGCCAGAGTACTGCAGACGTCTTTTTGTCTCTATGCCCAGCTGGATCGAGCAGGTTTTGAAGAATGAAGGACTTCATACTGAATGTTGATTTTTGTATAGCAATTTTCATTGCATAAAATGACAAATTATTATGTATCATCTTGATTGCATTTATTTTTGCCTCGAATTTCACTTTCAATGAGGTAAAACTATACTAGGCGTCCCAGTATACGATGCTGTATCAAAAAGTTTCAAGATTCGCTCTGTTAACAGGAACGTGCTTTATTACTTATTACTTACTTATTAATACTTTATTATTATCTGGTGAGTAGGCTGGGTGTGGAAGTTCTCCAACAATCATCATGCACAAGTTGTCGTCTTCCAGTGATGACTGAAAACGCATCTAACGACTCATTGCAGCATCGCCGTAAACTTGCCGAATAATTTCCAACATCTATGGTGCAGATTTGCCCAGTATTATGCAGAATTTCACATTCGCTCCCATTCCCAATTTAATGTTGCTGTCCATGGTGAAATAGCAGACGCACTGTCAGAGCAGCTCCAGTTGCACAGCTTACTATGTACACAGGACGATGTCTTTTGGCACACTGACTTATGAAAGGTCGGTGCCCCCTGACTCTGCGTACAGCCTTGTCCTAGAAACTAGAAACTATTCTCGAAACTTTTTGACACTTAACCCTTAGATGCTGCATCCACCATACGCTTTAGTCCAATTTGTCTCATGCTTAAAAGCTACTTTAAATGTTGTAAAAATTGTACTGAGAAAGTGTGTATAAGGAGCTGCGTACTGTATGTGATATAGTTGTAATTAGGTAAAATGTTGCAGAAATAGTTAAAAGGTTAAAGCTAAAAATAATATATTTAAGTTATATCATAATGTAAAAATATATATTATGTCAGGTTGAGACCACAGACACGCCTGTCTGTCTTTCTGTACGGCCAAACTCTCTCCCTAACTTATTAATACAAAGAAATAACATTTTGTAAGGTTGAGCATCTTACGCCTTGTTTACGCTCGTTGTACTTCTTTCTTAGTCAATGCAAATGCACTCTCTGTTTCGTAATCGGCGATTGAACCGCAGATGAGAAATCGAAAAAGGTCATTCTTAAAACAACTCTAGCTTATTAAAATGAACTTATACCACTTTAGCGCTGTTACTGTAAAAATATTTAGTTTAGCTTTTCTAATGAATATCTGTTGGTGCAGGTGTTTGTTTACACTGAGCAAGTAGCTTATTAGTAGCTTATTTTAAAGTAGATTATTAAATCCGCCACATAACTGTTCAACATTTTGGAATTAACATTTTGATTTCACTTATGGCGCAGGTTAAACTTCAGGCAGATATCTAAGCACTGCTAAAGTTTCTGTCCAGCAGTTGATTTAAGATGCGCCCACAATTTGATGTATGCCGTGTACGCTGTCAGAACTTACGCTTTATAATCCGCCACATAACTGCTCATAATTTTACTTCTACTAAACATTATTTAAATTTTATTTATGGTGCAAATTTAACTTCAGGAAAATGTTTAAGTATTGCCAAAGTTTCATTAAAGTCTGCCTAGCCAGTTTTGCTTCAAATGATGCTGTGACAAAATCTGGCTGGACAGACATACAGACAGAATTTCACTTTTTTTCTGAGACTGGTTTCCGGTCCTCCAGTGTATGAAACCTAAAGATATCATTGAAGGAACGGGTTCTGACCAATGTACAGACAAAACCTTTCTTTTATTTATGTAGACTTTAACTGGGAATTACATTCTGTTTTGGTTTGACATTTTCAGTTAGGATAAAGCATTACTCTTGTCAAACCACCTCATCCTAGCTAGCTAGCTAGCTAGCTACTACTGTCTCTGTGCACTTCCTTCTTTAGCATTTATCTGTAACAATAGCTAGATGTCTCTTAAATGTCTCATAAAGACAAACTTTTTGGTTTAAGGTTTTTTTTTTTTTGTGATGAGTGGCTGTCATATAAAATAAAATATTTTTTTTATGCCAATTTAAAACATGACATTAGCATGAACCTGAAATGTATACAGCAACTTATTAGCTAACATAAATGCTAGCTACTGTACCTCACTGTGAATTATGTGAAATACTGTGACATATGTGAAAATCTGAAAAAAGCTTCTCCTACATAGTAAACTGACAGTGAAAATAAATTTTGGCCCCTTGACAAAAAAACAAACAAAATGATATATATATATATATATATATATATATATATATATATATATATATTGGGGGGGGGGGGGGTCTTTGGTTTCACCTGAAAGTGTGGGGAAAAAAAAATGCTGAAAATCTGGACTTGAAAGTGTTACCCGGTTACATTTTTTAAAACGATTAACTCCGGTAATAAATCATTCCACCTGAAGCGACCTGGAGTAGAGAAATAGAAATAGATTGTGTTTCCTCAGCTCTCCTGCACGTCTCATCATTAATGCATTCAAACAGCAGCAGCTACTTGTCCGGTGTTGCCAGATCAGGCGGGAACCCTCACGATCTGAGCCATTCTAATTCTCTTGGAATGAGAAGTGGCACGGCTGTCGAAATAAACATCCGATTAACAGCAAACCTTTTTACGGGTTATAAAAACGAATCTAATTTAGCAAATCTGCCTGTTTGCTGTTCGTTAGTTTATCTGTAGCCACGCTGTACCGCTCAGGGGGGGGGGATATTTATTTTACCGAAGTTTCTGCATTCCTGCTATTAGCATTTCAATCTAACCTGAAAACAACGTGTCCTGAATTTCATTTCCAGGTTCACCGAAGAATTTTTTTTTTTTGTTTGGTTCATCACTATGTTAAATCTGTGCATATCGGGCAGGTTTGAGCTTGTGGAGTCTTTTTAAGTGGATTTAATGGAGCATTTTTTTTTTTTCCTCTTGTAACAATGGAGCCTTTCAGGCAACATCACAAGACCATACATTTTCCATTTAGTCCTTTGGCAGATGTTTCTGTTCAAAGCGACTTGTGAAAGCATACAAACTGTAGGATGCAAATTAATAAAAAAAACAAAAAAAATTTGAAGAGAGCGTACTGTATGAATGGATTCATAATCTGAAAGAGGAGAGTTTAATGTATGCACGTTCAAAAAGCATGAATGTAACTTAGGGCTGTGAATCATTTAAATGCTGCAGTATAATGGAGAAAAAAACCCCCGCTGCATTGTTGATATTTGGCAACAGAAATAAAGCCTTTGCTGCAATGAAAACAATGGTAGATGCCTAAAAGGCATGTACGGATAGATTTACACGATGTTGTTCATAAATCATTTTCTTTTCTTTTCTTTTCTTTTCTTTTTTTTTTGCTAGTGTCATTAAGGCAATGCGATTATTCTGTTCATGCGCTGAAATTTTGAACATGGCATATAGAGCTGTCACCAACACCCAGTGATGGTAAGAATTTCTCAGGAAATTTGAATACAAAGGGCGTTCAAGTCAAACCTGGACTTGTGATGCACTTGAAGAAAAGTGTAAAAACCACCTGACCTTTCCAAAATGCTTCAAGGCTTCACAGTACGGTGACGAGACTCAATAAAACATTTGAATGGTGCAACGTTGTAAACGCCTTTGAACGACGGTCGCGGCTGAGGTCTGAGATCCGTCTGCGGGAACGATACACACATCATTCACCAGTGATCCGAGAATACTTTCTACCTTGATGGTATCCAAGCACTTGTGAAACGCTGGGATAAGTGCGTTAGTGTACAGTAGCAGAGGATTATACTGTATAGAGAAAAAAAAGGGAGTTTTCATTCTCGTAACTGTCTTCTGTTATTCTGCACACTCCAAAGTCCCGTTTTGACTTGAACATCAAAGTCAGACTATTTGAGCGCAAATCTTTGTTTTTTTTGTTTGTTGTTTTTTTACATCAATTTGCTCCAAAAGCCAAGAAAACACCTGCTTTGTCTAGATTGTTTTC
Organism: Clarias fuscus; assembly: GCA_030347435.1. Lineage (NCBI taxonomy): Eukaryota > Metazoa > Chordata > Actinopteri > Siluriformes > Clariidae > Clarias > Clarias fuscus. The sequence goes on along the minus strand of CM059204.1, from coordinate 39,532,770 downwards.
TGAAAAGTTCTATTTATATATCTATATTTATTGATTTAGTTAAAAATATATAGTGTTCCGTGCAAGTTTACTTCTAAGAGTACTTCAAGTTTATTTTGAAATTGGACTGTAGACCAGTAACACAACCGCTTCAGCCGGATTGATTTCTAAAGACCTGGTTGTTTTCACGGCAACTCCAGAAGATCTAAACTGTGTGCAGGCATGAGTGTATTTTTATTTATTTATTTTTTTTTCTCCTCAAATCCAAAACTTCCTGACTTGACTATAAATTTAGCAGCACGAAATAGGCGGTTTGGTGTGCAAAATTATGGCTGTGGTTTTTAATGTTCATGGCTACCATCTTGAACATGGTGCCACACAAGGCAGTTGCCAAGAAACTCCCAGTGCACAAGCCTTGTGTACATTTAGGACTTTGGGTTGCGACAAACCCAAAATGAATTGTTGAAAATGAAAGAAATGACACCCAGAATCTTCCCAACAAAATTTTCCCTTGTGGATTTCCGTTATACAGTATATAGTATTGTCCGAAAGTCTTGCTCCCCCATCATTTCTTTTTATTTTGAGTCAGACATTCTTGCATTTTCAATCTAGTCTTGAGGAATAGTTGTCCGGGCTTCCTGAAGCACCTTTTTTGTGTCTCATTTTCAGTCCAGTCCCTGTGCCTGCCCAGTTTCAAGGGAATATTTTTGTTTGTTAAGCCACACGCTGATCTACTGTATGAATCATTCAAACCAGTGAGAAACAGGTGCAGATGATGAACAGATGATCAGGAGGTGATTAGTACACTGCTGATGCTGAATGCTGAGCGGTTGGAACAGACGAGAGGGGAAACGAGGTCGCTGCTGAGGTTGGTACATAAACTACCAATTTTGCACAGTATATTATACCTTACGGCACTGATTTACAATATGGAGGCGATATTTGTTTTCAGTGGTTGATTGTCATACCAGCAGGTCCAATGTCTTTATGCTGCAGTCGTAGATGAACGTCTGAATTTGATCCAGGCTCTGTATAAACAGTCAGAGTTCCCATCCAGGTAGATTACTACTGTAGATGAGGTGCCAATGTAGTTGCGCAGATGATTTGGACCCAATCTAGATCCAGGTCGAGTTGATGCAGTCAGGGCCTCACAATCTCACAGTGGTTTGCGATGGGCGGGGCAAACCCCCCGGGGGGGCGGCAAGTGCTTGCGTTTTAACTCTGGGTCAACTGGTTCAGGAACAAGTGTAATGTAAACCGATGAAGGATTCATTTATTTAGCAGGGATGCTGTGATTCTGGCGTCTGTCCCAGGAACACTGGGTGCAAGGCTGGAGGATTCACGAAAAAAAAAAAAAAAAAAAAAGATACCAGTCCATCACAGAGCATTATGTGCCCACGAATACACACACACACATGCACTCATTTGCACCTGGGGCAGCATATGCCTACAGTACCTTTATTTATTTATTTATTTATTTATTTACAGGGATGGAACATTAAAACCCTGAGTACCCCTGACCCACCCTATACCACCTTGTCGCTCAAATGTAAACGTATTCGAATATTTTTTGCATCGGATATAATCTATGTTCCTTCCTTGCATTGCTATGAAAGATTTCTAAATATGGGCTGGTGCCAAGGAGGAGTATGAAAAGTTCAAAGTCAGGGCAGTTCAGTAAAGGAAGTGTGCGCTACCACCGAAGGGCAAAAATAACACAGTAATTAACATGTTTACAGAATGTTTGTTGGGAGGCATTTTTATCGTTTCTTAATTAGAGCTTTGAGGACCTGATGAGAATCAGCATTATAGTTGTGGAAAGTGCTTCAAAAAAAGTAACCCTTGGACGTGTGTGTGTGTGTGTGTGTCGAGATAAAGAGGGAGAGTAGTGCGTGTTTCTGGATTAGGACGGCTCAGAGAGTTACACGTGTAACTGATGCGTCTCAGCCAGCGAAAGGGCGGATGGGTGGGTCGAGCTTTAGCGATGGAATGGACGTTTTGAAAAATTGATAACTCTGCAGAAGGCATCCGTTTCTTATCTGTCCCTGTTCCATTAAAGCACCAGGCGGAATTTGCCAAAAGAGCTCCGTTACAGCTGTTTAGTTTATGAACAGAAAGCCCGGAGCTGTACAGTAGGTTCTGCTGCATTTTCGTCTCGTTAACACTGATGATCAAAGCACTAAATGTTCTCAGCGTAATGAACGGAGGTCAGGTCCAGGTCGTTTAAGCGCGGTGCCCATAAAACCCGAGCTGAACTCATTGTGTTTGTTTGCATGCAGCATTACTGATCTGCTGTGCATATCCTTCGGTTCCTGTGGAGTCAATATTGAGTTTGGCAGCAGCTGGAATTCCTGCGCTGCTAATGTGCTGTAATAAATCCGGTTGGATGAGGAGGCGGAGGTGGTCTCCTCTTCACTCGCTTTATTTGTTCAGTGGAGCATCGGAGAGGCTCGGCCCTCTCCTCCTATTGGCTCCGATGAGCGCTGCGTTAAAAAAGCGATCCTGGAACCGAATCTAGAACTCACTCGGCTGTAGTCCTAGCCAAGCAAGACAGAAAATAATAAGAAGATTCTGGTACATTCTATGAAACAATATTTATAATAGACTTAAACAATAGGGTTCCTGAATGTAGACCGTCCTTGTGCTAGAAAATCCTGGATACGGAACAGTACAGGGTTTCTGTGATCCTCCTGATACTTGGCAATGAACTAACTGTCAGCTATGAAAAACACTGGAACTCTCAGGTACTGTATAGAACAATAGAACCCACGTTCTAGAATTTTCAGGGCCAGACCAGCGCTCATATTCTAGAATTATCAGCTATGTTCAAGAATAATTAATTAAAGCCTAGGTTCTACAAGAAATGCCCAAGTTCGAGAATATTTAAAACCAAACCAGTACTGGATTTCTAAGGTGCATAGAGATGCCATTATAGGACTTTTAAATATATTTGAACATGTAGGTAGTAGAATACTCAGGTCAGAGATCTGAATATTGAGGATACAATTTCTAGAATGGTTTCTAGAAATTCTCTAAAACCAAGCTCTACAACGGTCAGTTGTTGAACACTGGGGCTCTGGATCTCTCATGTATGGAGCAATGTTCGAGTTCTAGAGTCATCAGTCATGAAATAATGGGATTCTAGAGCATTCATGGGTAGAACTACAATCAGGTTCTAGATTTGTCACTGGGATTCTATAGTATATCTCTTAATAGACTAAACCTGTCATGTATAAAACGTTCTAGTTCATTCAAGTTCTAGAACACCCACATATAGAACTATACTGAGCTTCTTCAATAAGACTGGGACTGGAGTAAGACTGGGATCTCTTATTTATGGAACAATACTCGGGATCTAGAGTCATCAGTTAAGAAATACTGGAATTGTAGGTCATTCATGTGTAGAACTATGCACATGTTCTAGAATGACCAATTGTAAAACAATCAGGTTCTAGATTTGTAAGTTATGGAATACTTGGATTCTAGAACACATATGTATAGAACTATAATTATGTTCTAGATTCGCCAGTTGTGAAATACTGGGATTCTAGAACACTCATGTATAGAACTATTCTGAGCTTCTTCAATAAGACTGGGATTCTAGAGCTCTCGTTTATGGAACAATACTCAGGTTCTAGACTCATCAGTTAGGAAATACTGGAGTTGTAGGTCACTCATGTGACTGACAACACTGAGATTCCAGAATACCTATAGAACAGGGGTCTCAAACTCAGTTCCTGGAGGGCTGCAGCCCCACAGAGTTTTGTTCCAACCCTGCTCCAGCATACATACTATGTAGTTTTCAAATAAGCCTTAATGACTTGTTTAGTTGGATCAGGTGTTTTTAATTATGGTTGGAACAAAACTCTGTGGGGCTGCGGCCCTCCAGGAACTGAGTTTGAGACCCCTGCTATAGAACAATAATCAGGTTCTAGATTTGTGAGTTATGAAATACTTGGATTCTAAGTATTGTTATGTTATGAAATACTGGAATTCTAAAACACTCATGTATAGAACTACAATCAGGTTCTAGATTTGTCACTGAGGTTCTATAGTATATCTATTATTAATAGAATAATACTTAGGCTCTAAACATGTCAGTTTTGAGAAACTGGGATTATCGAACATCCATGTATAGAACTAGTCTAAGGTTCTAGACTTGTCCGTTGTTGAATAAGACGGATTCTAGATCTCTTATGTATGAAACCCAATATTCAGGTTCTAGAAATGTCAGCTGCTACATTGATCCAGACCATTTGACAAAGACCATGTTGGGTTCTCCATGATGTATTTACAGAATCCTGAGTAACTTGCTGATGTTTAAATTCAGTCACTTGTTTGTTTAGGAACTAGAATAACAGTAGCAGGATTTTCTTTCTTTAAAGAAAAAAACAAACCCGATGTGTTTGCTGGTTTCTACGTACCAGACACATTTCTATTCTATTCAAATTTTTTTGGAGGCTGAGATTGAGGAAGTGCCAGAACTCGTGTTCCCACATCTGGACTTTTTTTTTTTTTTCATGTCATCCAGTTTTCATATTTCATGAGACTTAAGAAACCTTTCTGATTTAAGCCACACCCACTTTGTGTTTGAACATGAACACTGATACAAATATTTTGAATGCTAAACCAATACAGATGTTGGCATCGTTTAACACCTCTGTTATAGTTCTGGTTTTCTTTGTTTTTTTTTTTCTTCTTCTTCTTCTTCCGTCTTCTTTTTTTTTATCCATCATAAGCAACAGCTAGTTATTATAAAATCATATTTAAAGCCGATTTTTGTTTATTTTAATAAGGATGAAAATGTATTCCCTGAGTCATATGAAATATGTTTAGAAGCCGAGGATAACCTTCAGCTAACAAATCCTCGCTATAATAGCATGCAGGTGACAAGTTAGTTAGCTGCCAATCCATTTTTTTTTTTTTTTCCAGTTTCACTTGGCTGATATGTAAAGTCAGACATTTATTAGCGGGGATTTTATTTGTTTATTTATGTTGGAATGTTTTCATATTGGTTCGAATTCCGCCAAGTTGCTAAGGAACTATCTCATGCTGCCCTTGTCTCCCCTTCTTGTTGCTCTCTGAAAATTATGTTAAACTGACACCAACGCCAAGAATTTTAAAATAATGACTGTTGCATTTGGCTTGTGGAGCAGCTTCACGTTCGTCAATGTTTCTGGCCACCGAGTAGCATCTCCTGTGCCAATCTCGGGTCAGAGGTTCAGCCAGTCAGCTGTCTCTGTCAGGGAGATAGAAGCTAGTGAGGATTTTTTAATGATCATTTTCTTCAGGGGAATATAGAGTGGCTCGATGTTTGCCAGATGACCCAGTTTAGTTTAGCAACCCAGTTCAGAAGTTTGCACATCCAGGCAAGGGTTGTAAGCTGCACGCTGATCCAGAACCCATCTGCAAAACCTTCTTTGCCAAATACGATTTGATTATGAGTGCACTGAAGATTTTTTTTTTTTTGAAGCAATTGAATTTCACTTAGACTTGATTGGATTGTGATACGGCAAATGCACGTTTAAGCCTGATTTTATTTAGTTATTTATTTAAGAAAGGGGTGTTCGAGTCAAACCGGGACTGGCGATAGGCAGAAAATCATCAACTGACATTTGCAGAAGCACGGTACGGTCATGAGACTGTCAGCCGCAGTAAAACATTGGAATGGTGCAAATATTTTAAACAAGTCCCGAGCTCCTTGAATGACGATTCTGGCCGAGGTAGCGCCGAGCTCACTGCAGTTCTTCCCGTTAACACTCACCAAGTGGATCCTTTAAAATGGACGGATAAGTTGTCGCCAACTTGCGGGAGAGACGCGTCTGTCTGTCGGAACACAGACAGTGGAGTTATAGCCACATCCCTTGTACAGTCCTGACCTCGCTCCAACCCATTCCCACATATCCGGGCCTTTAAAGGAGTTCCTGGCAGGCCAGTGTTTCAGACATCGAGCAGGCAGTCTGAATCTGTCTTCCTTCCCTAGTATCCGAGCACTAGTGCAACACTGGGATGAGTGCATTCGTGTGACGCTGGATTAGGTAGAGGAATAAAGAGCCGCACAGCTTTTACTCTCATAGCTGCGTTCTGTTCGGTTCTGCACAATCGAAAGTCCCGGTTTGACTCCAACGCCCCTCGTAGCACGAGATATGTACAAAAACAGACATGTTGAGATTGCCGTATGTCTTGTGATTATGTTAAACCCCGGTTGGCAAACTCTTCATGGTGGCCCGTGTTATTAAAACCGAAATGATTTCCATTTGCGGGATCGTGTGAATGTCGTGAGTCATCCGGAGCCTCTCATCTGGAGCATCGCAGTCACAGAAACTCATCTGGAGCATCATAGACACAGATCCTCGCTCTCATCTGGAGCATCTGCAGTTGGTCAGCTTGATCAAGGCACACGATAAAACATTTATGAATCAGTTTGAACCGTTGTTCTCCAAATGCGCTCTGTCATATCCATCTTCCTCAGAACTACTAGGCGAGGAGGTGTTAATGCGGTGCAAAATGTTCCGAAGCTACGTTTTATTGATGCGTGTAACTTGGGTCCGGGATCGTCGGGTGAAAAGTTCAGGAATGGAAAGCTCGGGAAGATAAAAGGGACGCATCTTTTTTTAAAAATAGAATCGATTGATGATAATTGAAGTCTGCTAATTTTTCAAAAGAAAAAAATCGACAGGTCCCGGATTGTGAAGCTGGTTTATGTGCTTGTTTGATGTATCAGTGTTAACACTTCCAGTACTGCACCAGACTGTAAATAACCCAATGTATAAGCGTTTTATGGGCCGAGGATTACGAGACTAGTCAGCTTTAACAACTGTGTGAGGCCAGGTATGAGTTTCAGCATCGTACTACTCTCACGGGATAATTTTTCGTGATGATAGAACGCAAACTAAACCGACTAATAGGCGAAAAAAAAAAAAAAGCTTCTGATCGAGCCAAGTTGGGAAACATAGGCCAGTGATCAAAGAGAACGACTATCATTAGAGGATGTTCATCATGCATTAATTATATAATTTTATTGATTTTTAAAATCCTTTTCATACAGCGTGACCAGTATAAAAGGGTGCATTAAGTCCATTTCATTTGCTTTTTATTAAGCGCCTTCTCATTGTCGTGGTAAATCCCAAACACGCCCTGGATTGGTTGCGAATCCATCACTGAGCATCTATGGTCAAATGAAGCATAGTCAGTACACTGACGTGGTGAAATTCCTCATGAATTAAGGCATAGAACCAATTGAGACATGCAGTACAGATATGAGTCTTGCTGCTCCCATCGAGGGGTAGCCGGAGCGGATCATCCCGTCCACACCGCTTAGCATACAGTAGGTTTTATGCCGGATGCCAACCCTGCCATTATATACTGTACGGGCCTGGGATCAGCACTGCATCCAGTGGCTGAGGTTTGGGCATTGGGTGAGAACCAGCAGACGAGAAACCCACCACTGAGCCACCAACGGCCAGAGACTCTTAGCCACATCAATAATGGTGCAAACGTTTCAAAGAACTGTTGGTCTGTGAATGACGATCCCAACCGAGGTGGCTCAGAGCCCATTGCAGTCGTTCCCGTGAACATTCAGCGAAAATCAACGGATAACTTACAGAAGAGACGAATCTGCCGGACATTACAGGAACTCAGCTGTGACTTATTGCCACATCCCTGTACGGTCCTGACCGCGCTCCAAGCCATTTTCACATTAAAGGAGTTCCTGGGAGGCCGGTGTTTTCAGATGTGAATCAGGCAGACAGTCCAAACATGGCTCCATGGTATCCACGCACTGGTGAAACTCTGGGATAAGTGCATCCCAGGAGGCTTAGGGCATGGACAGGGTGCCAGTCGATCACAGAGCACACACATACATTTACTCACACACTATGGGCAATTTGGGAACACCAATCTGCGGGAGGAAACCCACCAAGCACGGGGAGAACATGTAAACTCCATGCACACAGAGACGGGAATCGAGCCCGGACCTCTGAGGTGACGGTGCCTTCAATCAAAAGTCCCGGATTGATTCGAACGCCCTCTTGTAATATGAGCACTATTTTAAAAAACACGTTTACAGAAAATATATATGGCACGAGAGATTATTGTTCCGTTCCATGAAGTATCTTGAGAGCAACTGGAGTTTGGAGTAAACATTCGTTCCTGGTCGCCGCGTGGAATAACTGGGGGGGGGAGGGGGGGGGGATTACAATCCATTACAAAAAGCGTACAAAAAGGAGCGTTCTATTGCCTTCAAATAAAAGCTATTAATATTAGTTTTTCCGTTTTTAAATTGTGACCGTATCACCCGACCCTTCTCCCTTTATGCTCTGGATGAACAAGGCAACAGCGTAATTACTACCTGAATGAATGGCATTGTTTAGCAGCTCTGCTTTTGTGATTGATGCTTCGCTCGAGGTGGCCATGTGGAACTGCAGCGGCGGTGTAGATTTACACAGCGTGCATGTGTCACAGTAACACCACAGTGGACGGATAAATACATTTGTTAAACAAGAAATGAATGGGAGAAGAGCAGCCGTACATTCTGTGGGAACAAGAAAATGTCTGGTGGAGATAAAGAAAGAAAACCTTATTGATTATAACATTACTGTAGTAAAAAACAAAACAAAAAAAAAAGCATGCAGTGTTAATGGCGAGAGTGTCTTTTCACTAAACTGCTGGAGTATCCATGACGTATGTGCGTGCGTGCGTGTGTGTGTGTGTGTGTGTGTGTGTGTGTGTGTGTGTGTGTGTGTGTGTGTGTGTGAGAGAGAGAGAGTGAGAGATTGTGTAGGTGTGTGTTTTGATGTTTTGTGTGCTGGATGATGTCCAGATTTCCTCCCTCACAGTGTTGGAATAATGCATCCACCAGGCCAGCGTCGGTTTCGGCAGCACAGACTTCTTTTTTATTTTTGAAACAGAAGTTTAATTGCAGTATCATAACATTGTGAAATGACGTCGAGTCGTGTTCAGGTCTTTAAAAGTGGAACGCGGGGAGAGCTGGCTAGTGTTGGTGCCACGTGCAGTGTCTCATGGAATGCACGAAATGGTCAAAACATGACACGGTGACGCTTGAACCTTACTTAATTTTACTGTCAAAGTACCTGCAAAAGAGCAGCAGCAGCATAATTTACTGCCGGTTCTACACACACGCTCGCACACACACACACACGCACACACTCACACACTTAAGTTAAAGAATTTTCAGCAAGATAAAGGGAAGGAAAAACAGATCGGATCGGTACAGATTTAGAATTTTTAACGTTCCATCTGTGAGTAACGATTGCTGACAAACAATTACGTGGTGATGTAACCCATCACAATATCAGAATGATCTTGTTATATCGTATATGTTGCAATAAGTAAGAAATAAGACCCTCGAGCGTGTGCCGTTGTAGGAAAACAGGGAAAAGGACTGCCAATGTGGAGTGATGTGGCCTGACACAGAGCAGAGTTACTCCGGGTTATTTCCCTATTAATGCACCCTGAAACATTTTATTCCACTTTTACTGCACTACTATACTACGCCAGTGCTTTTATTTCTTCTCCTATTTCTAGTGGCACAGTGGTTCGCAGTGTCGCCTCGCACCTCGGGTCTGTGTGCATGTTCTCCCCATGCTTGGTGGGTTTCCTCCGGGTGCTCCGGTTTCCTCCCACAGTCCAAAGACGTGCAGGTCAGGCTGATTTGGCGTTTTCAAATTGATGGATTGTCCATGGTGTACCCCGCCTCGTGCCCAAAGTCCCCCCACCAAAAAAGAAAAAAAAAATTTGACTCATGGCACTTGGTTAGTAACCTAGTAACCCAGTGATATATTTTTTTTTTTTTTTGGGGGGGGGGGGGGGGGGGGGGGGGATTTTTACCCCCGATTTTCTCCCTAATTTAGTCGTGTCCAATTCCTCCCCGCCACTAGGGGGCTCCCACATTAAAGCTACTACTACCACTCAGCCGGGAGGGCCGAAGACTATCACGTGTTTCCTCCGAACCACGTGACGCCAGCCGACCGCATCTTTTCGAACTGCTCGCTCACACTCTCGGAGGACAGCGCTATCCGCTCCTTCCGCTCGCGTGAGCTCACATACGCCCCTGATTGGCTGTATTGAAATATTAATACAGCCAATCCTGATTAATGTGGGAGCACTAAGTACCTCTCATCCCTCCCCTCTGAGAGAGCTCGGCCAATCAGCTCTCTCTAGGCCTCCGGCTGCGAGAGGTTACAGCATCACCCGGGAATCGAACTCGCGATCTCCGGATGATACGGCGAGCAGTTCACGACTGCGCCACTAGGAGGCGTAAGTATCTTTTTAAACACTTTTTGTAAGTCGCTCTGGATGAGATCGTCTGCCAAATGCCTAAATGTAAATGTGTAAAAGATGAGTGAATGAATTAAAGGTCCACTATTTTATTACCCCGAAATGTGTGTGTTAATGCTCCAGTTGAAACTATTTACGTGAATGAGCTCCACCTGAGTCAGGCCCTTCCAGAGAACAGCAGAGCCGAGCAACCACCTGTGGGAGGGGGATCTTCTTCTATGAGGTCACATTAGGGGAGAAACCTATTGGGCCTGTTTAAACGCTGTCCAATATATAAATGGAAAAGGTGTAACGAGAAAGCGGTGTTTCTTTTTTCCTACCTAAAAGTCTAAAAATGACAGAAAAGTCCATTTTAAATAAAAGGTGCCCTTTAAGCAAAGCATGACCTAATTGTTTGTCAATGGGACAGAGTCGAGAACTGTTCAAAGTAACTTTCTTTTGACGTTAAGTATACGCATTTCAATCAGCTTATATGTGAATTCCGTGTTGTGCAGCACTCACGAAAAACAAGCAAGTTCTTGTGAAAGCAGCTTGAAGGCAGCCGTTCCCTCGCTATCTCCATGTGCTACAGAGCGTTCACTGGAGACTCCTTCCTTACAGGAAATGTCACCATGAGTCATTCTTCCTTGTTAAATAACAACATCATATTTTTTATTTTTTTTTGATGATGTGGACCGTTACTACACAAGAACATGTGTACGCTGTTACTATAGAAACGGTGCCATATTAGAACGAGAGCATTAATAGAATCCGGTGATTTGCATGGCAGCTGGAAACACAGTCTGAGCTGCTGTTGTAGAAAATGAATCAAAACCTTATGACTCATTAGGGCAGCATATATACTGTACATATATATTTTTCTTTCTTCCGAATGCTTTCACACGTTTAATAAGTAGTTTAGCTCAGCTTGAAGCCTGTTGCCACCCCAAGATTAATGTCATGCACAAGTACTCGTTCTCACTTCGTCGTAAAATAACGTACACTCCAGTGAAATCCACTCAAAGGTTAGCGCTCTGATCGCTCCGTGTGTGCGGCGGGGGTAGCGATCGCGTCCTGAAGCAGGTCAGGCATGGGCAGTACTTTTATCGCTTCTGAAGCTGATCAATCAAGACGTGTGTGTGTGTGTGTGTGTGTGTGTGTGTGTGTGTGTGTGTGTGTGTGTGCTGTGTGTGTGCCTGTGTGTGTGTGCCTGTGTGTGTGTGCCTGTGTGTGTGTGCCTGTGTGTGTGCGCCTGTGTGTGCGTGCATGCGTTTAACCCTCGTGCTTTGGATGTGCTCTGGATCCATGACATGTTCTTGTTCAACCAGATGTTTGCTGATGTGGTTTGTGACAACTGTTGTGTGCATCTATAAACATGAAAAGAACTTTACTCCGTAAAACAACAAAATTTTAAACATTATATAAAAAAACTGTTAGATGTGTTAGATAATCTGGTCATTCAGTACATTCAGGTCATCAGCTGACTTTAATTTTTTTGCAACCTGAGCAACTGAAGCAACCCCAGATCATAACCCCGCCTCCAGAGGCTTGTACAGTGGCCACTATGCATGATATCATATCCCATCACCACCACCGTCAGATCACATGACCATCTACAGTCTGATCTTCACGACCCCTTGCAAGCTTTAGTCTCACAAACAAGTGGCGTTCTTATGGACACACGGCTGTTCAGTCCCAATCCTTTGAGTTCTGCTCTGTGTGTGTGTGTGTGCGCTCTGATTTCTCTACTTAAAAATGCTTCAACTAACTTAAAAAAAAAAAAAAAAAAAACTTCAACAAACATTTAAATGATCTCCATTCATGATTTTTTCTTTCCCTTTTCCTGCAAAGTTAACAGTGCAGCCCGAGCCGTCCAAGTTTTAATAATGCCTTGGCTCGTTCTTAACCGAATTCCAGTGATTTCACGTCTCCTTAGATGTTCTCGTTGTTTGATGCAGCTCAATAATATGACTGCATCATGAGCAACAACTTTTTATTTATTATTCTGCCAGGCATTTTATTGTGTCATCGTGTCATTGTTGATGTTGTTGTTGTTGTTGTGTATTTGTTTGCTTGTTTTTAATGAAAGCACTAAGAACAATCACACTGCAAGCATATTTAATACATGATAAAGCATATTTATATAGAAATAAGATTAATTTTTTTTAATTGCTCGTGCAAATATGAAGAATAAATATCTCGCAAAATTAAAGTGGAATAAAAACCATTGATAGAAAAATTCAAATATTTTCATCATTATTATTATTATTATTTATCTTTTTTTTTATCAGTAACAATAAATTATTATTTGTTTGTTTTTGTTTATATTTTATATTTTGTTTTATATTATTCTAAATTCATCCACTTACTGTATGTTTCCTTATGCTTAGTTTTATTTTGATCTTTTATTTTATCCTTGTGCGTTTTGTTACAATAATTTTTATTACATTTTTATGACAATTTTTGTGCTTTCCTTGTGTATGAAGTGTTTTCTAAAATTATTATTATTATTATTATTATTATTATTATTATTATGTTAACATTAGAGAAGCAGATGTCACACATTTCATCAAACGACTAAATCTGAGATGATAATCATGAAAATTGTTTTAAAAATATTGTATTTATTTATTTTGTTTGTTTGTTTGTTTGTTTGTTTGTTTGTTTTATACTGAAGCATCATTTGAACTCTTCTTAGACAGCATTAAATGCACATTTCATTGCAAAGCAAATTGTGTTTACACAGAAGTAAAATTAAAAATGGAATGGCAGAGAAACGGGGTCCGCTGACAGATTTTTTTTTTTTTTTCAGGAATATAATAATAATAATAATAATAATAATAATAATAATTTCATCGGCGGTTAGGGTGAAGTGAAATATGAATACGCTCCCGCAGACGACACCCCTACACTATCTTACCATCTGCTGTGTGCTGGCTTGGACGTATACACACAGACGCCTCTGTGTTTATTATCTCTGTCCTTTAATCCACAGTCAACAGTGTCTCTGTCTCGCTCACTCTCTCTCTCTCCTTTTATTATTTCTTTCTCTCGCTTTTGCCCCGCTGTAGTTCCTGCTGTTGTTTAGCGTCACTGCAGACACCGCTCTGCCCCGGTGTAAACAGATCGATACTTCATGTGTGTCCAGTGAGAGCGAGGGTGGAAAGGATGAAAGAATGAAAGTGAGCGAGAGAGAGAGAGAGAGAGAGAGAGAGAGAGAGAGCGAGAGAGAGAGAGAGTCAGGCATGGATTTTTTTTTATGATCTGCACTTTAACAGGCGGTACAGAATGTGCAGCCAAACTATTTGCCGCTTGGCCGGCGAGCTGGATCTCAGCGCTGGACCTGCTTAATGGCGAGCCTGGGAGTCTTGCGGGTGGAAGCTCGTGTAGCGTAGCCTCTGTCATGAATGACGGGACAGTAGGCTTTTGTTTTGGCTTGAGATATCAATTTAGCCTTTTTTTTTTTTTTTTTTTGCTGTGATGCAGAAGGAAAAAAGAATGCGTCTGATTATTCCTTCCCGTGTCAATTCAGTTGGGGTTCTGGAACAGTAAAAGTACTCGAGGGGAGGCTGTTCTAGGAAAATAATCAGCGGCAGCGTGGCGAGTTGTGGCACGACAGGTAGCGCTACTGATTCTACCGTCAAGTCGATCGTTTTCCCATGACGAAAGAAAGTGTTTCATTCTCTTTCGACGATTCAAAAATGGAAACCCAACAAGATCCGAATTTTGTTGTCCATTTCTACTTATGAGTGGCGTTCACATCAAACCGGGACTCGTGATGAGATTTCTCATGAAGGAAATTGTGAAACTGGAAAGCATTTTTAGAAGAACATTTTAAAGAAGCCTGCACATCCGTGAATGCTGAAGTGGCTCGGAGAACACTGCAGATGTTCTCGTAAAAAAAATAAAAAAAAAAAAATTACGTGGGAATTTCTGGCTGAGAGTTATTGCCACATCCCCAGTATAGCCCTGATCTCGCTCCAATGCTATTAGAGGAGTTCCTGGGAGGCCAGAGTTTCAGACGTGAAGCAGATCATGGTTCTAGCATACTAAGAAAACATTCTACCTCGACGGTATACGAGCGCTAGTGAAACACTGGGATAAGTGCATTAGTGTAGCAGGGGGTGATATAGAGAAATAAAGCGAGGTTTTACTCATGTTTTCCTTTCTCCCGTGTACAGTATTTGGTTGTTATTAGACTGACTGAGCTGTAACTGTAATATACAGTAACAATAGTACGGACGTGATCTCTGATCAATACCGCACGATCAATTCAGATTAGAGAGTTCAGCAGCACTAGGTGCTCCCCGTGCTTGGTGGGTTTCCTCCGGGTACTCCGGTTTCCTCCCGCAGTCCAAAGACGTGCAGATTAGGTTCATTCCCAAATTGCCTGTAGTGTGTATGTATGTATGTATGTATGTGTGTGCCTTCCGATAAATTGGCACCCTGTCCAGGGTGTACCCTGCCTCGTGCCCTAAGTCTCATGGGATAGTCTCCAGGCCCCCCGTGATCCTGAATACTGGATTAAACGGTACAGATGATGAGTTAGTGAGTTTATATATATATATATATATATATATATATATATATATATATATATATATATACAGGTCCTTCTCAAAAAATTAGCATATTCTGATAAAGTTCATTATTTTCTGTAATGTACTGATAAACATTAGACTTTCATATATTTTAGATTCATTACACACAACTGAAGTAGTTCGAGCCTTTTATTGTTTTAATATTGATGATTTTGGCATACAGCTCATGAAAACCCAAAATTCCTCTCTCAAATAATTAGCATATTTCATCCGACCAATAAAAGAAAAGTGTTTTTAATACAAAAAAAAGTCAACCTTCAAATAATTATGTTCAGTTATGCACTCAATACTTGGTCGGGAATCCTTTTGCAGAAATGACTGCTTCAGTGCGGCGTGGCATGGAGGCAATCAGCCTGTGGCACTGCTGAGGTGATGTGGAGGCCCAGGATGCTTCGATAGCGGCCTTAAGCTCATCCAGAGTGTTGGGGTCTTGCGTCTCTCAACTTTCTCTTCACGATATCCCACAGATTCTCTATGGGGTTCAGGTCAGGAGAGTTGGCAGGCCAATTGAGCACAGTAATACCATGGTCAGTAAACCATTTACCAGTGGTTTTGGCACTGTGAGCAGGTGCCAGGTCGTGCTGAAAAATTAAATCTTCATCTCCATAAAGCTTTTCAGCAGATGGAAGCATGAAGTGCTCCAAAATCTCCTGATAGCTAGCTGCATTGACCCTGCCCTTGATAAAACACAGTGGACCAACACCAGCAGCTGACATGGCACCCCAGACCATCACTGACTGTGGGTACTTGACACTGGACTTCAGGCATTTTGGCATTTCCCTCTCCCCAGTCTTCCTCCAGACTCTGGCACCTTGATTTCCGAATGACATGCAAAATTTGCTTTCATCCGAAAAAAGTACTTTAGACCACTGAGCAACAGTCCAGTGCTGCTTCTCCGTGGGAATACCTGGGGAATGCGGCACCGGTAGCCCATTTTCCTGCACACGCCTGTACACGGTGGCTCTGGATGTTTCTACTCCAGACTCAGTCCACTGCTTTCGCAGGTCCCCCAAGGTCTGGAATCGGTCCTTCTCTACAATCTTCCTCAGGGTCCGGTCACCTCTTCTCGTTGTGCAGCGTTTTCTGCCACACTTTTTCCTTCCCACAGGTGCCTTGATACAGCACTCTGGGAACAGCCTATTCGTTCAGAAATTTCTTTCTGTGTCTTACTCTCTTGCTTGAGGGTGTCAATGATGGCCTTCTGGACAGCAGTCAGGTCGGCAGTCTTACCCATGATTGCGGTTTTGAGTAATGAACCAGGCTGGGAATTTTTAAAAGCATCAGGAATCTTTTGCAGGTGTTTAGAGTTAATTAGTTGATTCAGATGATTAGGTTAATAGCTCGTTTAGAGAACCTTTTCATGATATGCTAATTTTTTGAGATGGTTTTCATGAGCTGTATGCCAAAATCATCAATATTAAAACAATAAAAGACTCGAACTACTTCAGTTGTGTGTAATGAATCTAAAATATATGAAAGTCTAATGTTTATCAGTACGTTACAGAAAATAATGAACTTTATCAGAATATGCTAATTTTTTGAGAAGGACCTGTATATATATATGGGTTCAGCCAAAAAAAAAAAAAATACACACTTGAGGAAAAGATAAATAGTATGATATATATTATGTTTATCATGATGTTAGAGTGCTTAGCATGTTGCTACCATGATGTTTAGCTTATTAGCATGTTGCTAGCAGTATGCTAACTATAGTATAGCATAGTTTTTTGTTTGTTGAGCCACGCATTGAAGGCATATGAACCGGTGAGAAACAGATGCAGATGATCAGGAGGTGATTAGTGTACCGGTGATGCTGGAGGCTGAGCGATCGGAACAGACGAGAGGGGAAATGAGGTCGCTGCCGATGTTGGAACATAAACAAATCTAAATTTAAATTGTATCAGCCTGTCAGAGTGAAACTTACGTTCCTGTTTCTTTAATTTCATCTACATTCATGAATTGAATTCAATATGAAGACATGAGAGGCGGCTCAACGCAGGACAGTCTGAATATATTTTCAAATTAAAACACTGACATATCCATTCAGGTGTAATGAAAAACCGCGAGCCGCTGCGGGGTGGAGTATTCAAAATCAGTGCTGTATACAGTATACTGTAACCTTTCTAACGCTTCTGCATGAATGTCTACGAATAGGCACATTATATACTGTATGAAGGAGTGTAAAGCCAGCTTGCGTTATTTTTGAGTTAAATGATGATGATGATGATGATGATGTCTTGCGTTATCACAGTACACGACTTTGGTTAGCGGCTCGATTGTGTGTTTCAGCCATCCGTAATCTCACCACTGTAAATGCTGTTACACTCCTAATGTACGACTAATGAGCCACTGCACAGCCTGGGTAGCTCTGGACCAAAACTGCACCGTTAGTGAAAGGGTGTGTGTGTGTGTGTGTGTGTGTGTGTGTGTGTGTGTGTGTGTGTGTGTGTGTGTGTGTGTGTGCGTGCGTGTGTGTGTGTGCGCGTGTGTGTACGCTTGCTGTATTGAGGAGCATAGCATCGTTGTTCATATGGAGGCTTTTCTTCATTATCTACACAGCCGTGCTGAAATCTCTGCATTTTTTTTTTTTTTGTTTTTTTTCCTGCGTGAATTTTAAACACAGCCCCATCTGCAGGGTTTAATCAATCGGATCAATAATCAACAGCGAGCTCATCTCGAGTGGCTTTCTATTCGGCGTCTGAAGAGGACGCCGATCCAATCACACGAGAGGTTTGCCGATGGTTACCAAGGCAACTAGTCGAGTGTCCCGTTCTGCACTCGAGTCTTCTCGTCAGGGGATTCACCCCAAATCTGCCATTAGACTCTGATTATTCTAATGAGGCTCCGTTACCGAGCAGAAAACTGCGACGCACAGCGCCGGGCTTCCGGTCCTGCCTCAGCGTCACTGCTCCTCCACACACGAGAGGGATTTGTACACTCATTCAGAGTAGAGTGTGTGTGTGTGTGTGTGTGTGTGTGTGTGTGTGCGTGTGCGTGTGCGTGTGCATGTGTGTGCGCACCTGTTGTGCTTCTTCTTTAAGTATTTCATTTAATGAATGCAAGACATTACAGTATTCTCTTCTCTCTCTCTCTCTCTCTCTCTCTCTCGCTCTCATATTTGACCTGTCTTTCTTTTCCTGCCAGTCTGTTTTTCTCCGTCTCTTAATCTGTCTTTCTCGCTTTCTTCCTCTATCCATCTGTCTCTCTCTTGATTTCTCTCGATCTGATTTCCTGATCTCTCGATCGGATCTCTATAATGCCCATCTGTCTCTCTATATCTTTTTCTCTGTCTCCTTTTTTGACTTATCACTCAGTCTCTTTTTGTCTTACAGCCTCGATCTTTGCCTCGTTCTCTTCCTATAGTGATCTATCTATCTATCTATCTATCTATCTATCTATCTATCTATCTATCTGTCTGTTTGTCTGTCTGCCTCTTCCTCTGTCCATCTCTTGCTCTCATGTTCTTTTCTTGAGATCTGTCTGTCTCTCTTATTTCCTTTCTTGATCTGTCTCCCAGTTTTTCACTCTCTCCTAATCTCTATCTATCTATCTATCTATCTATCTATCTATCTATCTATCTATCTATCTATCTATCTATCTACATGTCTTTTCATCCTGAGTCTATTACTTTTTCTTCTGCCTTTGAGCTGTCCATCTCTCCATCTCTTTCTCTCTATCGCTGTCACTCTTGATTCCTTCTCCAAATCTTTTTCTGTTTCTCTGTCTGACAGTCTCTCTTTTTCTTTTTCTTTTTTCTTGATCTGTCTGCCTCTCCTTTCTGCCTTGATCTGTCTATCTATCGATCTATCTATCTGTTGATCTCTCCCTCTTTTTCTTCCTCTTTCTTTCCCCATCGTCTTCCTCCTGATCTCTCTCTCTCTCTCTCTCTCTCTCTCTCTCACGCTGTGTGGTTTGGAGTATTAAAGCGATTATGCCTATTGTCTCTACAGAACTGATAAGGTATTAAAGACCTCTGTGATAAGATTTAAATTAATTCTGCTCTTATTCAAATTCGGTTATCCTGCCGTGAGGAACACGCTTGCCTTTTTATTATCATTTTCCCCCCCCCCCCCCCCTGCTTTCTGTCTGTCATTCTCTCGTTCTCTTTCCTTTTCTTTCCTTCCACTTGATCCGTAACCTCCACACACACATCTCGTGATGCGTCAGTGAAACTGCCTCTAAGCTCAGTCAGACGCCTGTTGCCCTCAAGGCCGTCGCTGTGAAGTGCCGCTAAACGCCGAACTCGTCACCTTGTCGTAGAAACTGGCTGCACGAGCCGCGGACGCGTCGCAGACGTCTCGGCGGTACGAACTTTTGCAGCCCTGCTCACTTTGCTGCAACGTCGTGGTTGTCAGTTTCACACGTAAAAGATTAGTCTCGACATCAGGTAATAACGTACGATTTTTAATTTTCGAATCTCTGTAAGACGTAATGATGGGACGTGCGGTTGATTGCTAGAAGACGGGAAAAACATTTTGAACGTGGTGTAATCATGTATCGCTTCTCTACTGCAAGTTTTTCTTTGCTCCACTTTCCTTCTGCCAGAGGTGGCACATATGGTCATGTGCCTGACAGATTGAGAAATAATGAAGAGAGATATTAAAGGCACAGTAAAAAAAAAAAAAAAAAAAAACTAAACAAAACTTTAGTGGATATCAGCCTTTCTGAAAGTCAGGTCAGGGTTTCAGCCTGTAGCGATGTACGGCCCGGCGCCGGGTATCGAGTTCTAAATGTCGCAGAGTTTAGATGATGATTTAGTTTAGATTCGTTTCTGCCCTAATGAACATCTGGGATAATCTTCCAGTATTGAAAATAATTATACCTCACAATTACTCCGGCTGTTTACTCGTTCTGTTCAGCAGTTTTGCTCAGATCCCCATCCTCGCTTCAGCTCTTCCTGTAGCAGCTACCGACAGCGTGACACACTCTGAGGCTGCGTTATCCCACGCTAGGGATTCGGGCACGGTACCCGAGTACACCGTGCAGCGCCGTGTTCACAAATGTACCGGCTCCATGAATGATGAATCCCACTTGGACCTACATTGGAGATGCCTAGGATTAGCATAGGATTATTAGCACCCCAAGGCGGAACGGCGGCTTAGTGGTTAGCACTGCTGCCTTGCACCTCCAGGGTTGAGGGTTTCGATTCCCGTCTGGTTTCCAGGTTTGGTGGATTTCCTCCCACAGTCCAGAGACATCCAGATTAGGCCATTTGATGTTTCTCAAATTGCCTGTGGATGTGTGTGATGGATTGGCACCGTGTCCAGGGGTGTACTCCACCTCACGCCATACGTCTCTTGGGATAGGCTCTAGGCCTCCTGCGACCCTGTATACTTAAAGCCAAAGCGATATAGAGTGAGTGTGTAGTAGCGTCCCCTAAATGCATGCTGTACCGTGTGCGAAACGGGAGCAAGAGCTGGAGAGAGGACACAGAAGAAAGAAAGTAAGAAGAAGAACTAATGAAATCAAAGTACTTTATAATCAACTCAAGCACATGATCTTCCAGAGCGTGAGCACTGGCATTGCGCGTAAATCAAAAACGCAGCAAAGGCTAAAGATCAGTGATGCCCTGAGTGCCGTGGCAGCCGAGCGACGCATAGTTAAAGACATTTTTTTTTAAAAAGTGGTTTGATAGCACATGGAGTGAAGGCCTGTCCTCCATCACCTCTGTTAGAGTGTTTTATGATGTTTTTTTTTTTTATTATATTTTTTTTATTTTTTCAAATGTAACAGTTGTACTGGATAGTGTTTTTCATAATGATGTGTTTCAGAGTGCTCGTGGCAATCCGAAAACAGCTCAGCAGCCATTCAACCATCTCATCAAATCCTTGCGATCTCTAGAAACGCGCTCTCCGCATGAGCCCTGGACGGCCGAAGCGTCTGAGAGCAATCCGTAAGCCGCTCAGAAACCGAACGCACGCCAGCATCCAAGGCTTTTTAATCGTCTTAATTGGCCAATGATGTCACTTTATCCCATGAATTAATGATCCGATCATAATAATAATTCCTCAAAAAAACATATTTATGTTTATTGATGATATGTTCGTCTGTTTAAAAAAAAAAAAAAAAAAAAACGTATGTTTCCATGCCCAGACCTGGTAAGAGTGCTCTCGACCGCTCGTAAAATGTTCTCATACCTGAGAGAAGAACAGAAAAGCATTGTGGAAATGAATGAGTACAAAAAAAAATACCGGATACAATCAAAAGTAAAAGAAAATTTGTTTGTATGTCGCTTCTTGCATGCGGCCCGATATAACTAATATGAAAGACGGCCAGTGGGGGACTGGGACGAATGGAGCAATCATACTCCGGCACAGCACGGAGCAATCGTTCCTAATGTGAAAGCAGGCTAAAGAACGCCCGAGCTCACAGATGCCGCCGATCGGCCACCGTCATTACCACTGACATGGGATGGAGCGAGTGGAGAAGGCGGGTGCGCCGCCGATCCCAGCCGTTTTGCTGTTTTCCTCCAGACTCCAGGACACAGATGTCGATCTCTTGGCGAACGCTGTTCTCTTGCGCCCTTCGGGATCTCTGCAGTCCATGACTCTTAAAAACGTTCCATTAAACATTATTGGAAATGTATTTTCTCTTTTATTTCGAGAGCTGCGTATCTGCCTGCCCACTCACGCCTGCACCCTCTCTCAATACTTAAAAAAATTTTTTTATTTTTTTTTTTATCCTTACTAGGGTGATGCATCAAAATATTATATTTCTGTTTTAATGATTTGTGGACTCGGGGTAAAAGCAATATCAAATAAATGTTTCATACGCACATCACCAGCAGAGATAGTGAAAGAAAAACTGATTTATATACAACACAATAGAGCAAGAGGTTTCGGATTTAAATAACGTCGAGGTTGAGCCAGCGAGAGAGTCTTGCGTATACCGACCGGTCTGCTTAAGCCGCTAGCATGAATGATGACAACTATTACCTCTTAATGTTTAACCATTAATGATTGTGTCTATAAATAAGACTCAGCAATTTCGAATGATTACGTTGTGCTTGGTACTGGTGTTTCATGTTAGCTCTTTGGATCAGTGCCACGGACTTGGAACAAATGAGACATCTGTTTGATGAGAAGTGCAGAATAAATGCATACCTCCCTACCCAAAAGTCATTAAACATGTTTTTATCATTGACCTGTTTTTTTGTTTTTTTTTGTTTGTTTTGTTTTCCAGACTAGATCTGGGTTTATGAAAACTCCTCCATGAGCTGCTTTTAGACAAGTGAGTTATACAATGCGGGGCCAAAAACAATGTCCATTTGGATTTAAATAAGCAAATACTTAAGAGCCTTTGATTGGATAATGACTGCAGTGATTAATATGGCAACAATTCTTTTATCCCTAACTAACATGGTGAGCAGCTTCTTAATCCTTAAACAACCAGGTCGAGTGACGTTTTCCCGTAGTCGTGGAAAAGAAGTTATTGGGTCAAATTATTAGCCTGCATCAAAGCAAAGAAAACAACTAAGGATACTGCTGAAATGAAAAGATGGAACGGGAAAAGGTCTGATGAGTTCGTTAATTCATTCATCTTCTACACCATGTTTACAGGCTTGCGGGGCCCCTGGAGCCTATCATAGGGGACTTAGGGCATGAGGCAGGGTACACACACTGGACAGGGTGCCAATCTATCCCAGATACAGTACACACGACGGGCAATGCAGGAACTCCAGTTAACTTCATATGCAGAGTATGCAGATGACACTCACTAATCACAAGAAGGTGGACTATGGTTTTGAACATCCCAGGTTCAAACCCCGGCACCACTAACTTGACATCTGCTGAGATGTGTAGTGTCATAAAAATGGATAAATGGATAAATGTCCATGCGGCACAGTCCCGATGCGGGGATCAAAGTCTCGCTAAACACTCCGCCACTGTACCGCCATGATGAGTGGCTCAGTTTCATATCACACACATGAGCTCAGCCAAAAATAAATGCCGCTCGGAATGGAAATAAATGTTGTGATGTTGCATACGGTTATCAAAACATTTCCATATGCCACATGTGCGCCGTAGTCAAAGCATAGAGGTTTTCGAACTAAATATTATTGTGCATGATTTGATTTTTTTTTTTTTTTCTTTTTGGCCAGGCAGTGCATAAAAAGTGATCTCCTACAAACCTTGTAATGTTCTATATTTGCTGAACTATAGCCAGAGTGTTGAATTTGCTGAAATCCGGCCTGAGCTGTGCAATAACGATGGCATTGCACAAGTTGTTTGGATGATTATCCGCATGGGGATACCAGTTGATCTCTAGCTAGTACAGTATTTCATATCAGCAGTAAGAAATACCTCCTTTTGGCAAAGTAGCGATGCTCTAAAGACTGCGCAGTTTCATCCTGCTGCATGGGCGACTGATCTAACGGTAAAAAATATATATATATATATATTTTCTTGTCTTTGTGTGTGTGTGTGTGTGTGTGTGTGTGTGTGTGTGTTGTGCATATACACATTTATTACCTGAGTTACAGTTTCTTATTTAGTTGATGCAAGTGAAGCATAATCCATTAAGAGCCTATTTGAGCGCTATGTGCTTTGAAATCATATTGGCTCTAATGGCTGGGTTTGAATGCTGCTGCCTTTTTCAGGCCATTGTAATATATAATTCATAATTCATACCATCTATTCATACCGCTCATACGACAAACTTTTAAAGCTTCAGTCGGAACGTTGTTAAAGCCTTTTCTTATCCATGTGATAAACTCCGCGTGATTTCATGATTGTGCTGCCATTTAGTCATTGTACCTCTTGAATTAAACTTGATTTTTCAGCAATGAATTGAACTAAAATATCCATTTTACCTTTCCATTTAAATATGTGTTAAACCATCAAAAGGAATATTCTTTTTTCCTTTCTTTCTTGGCTGAAAACGGCTGCATTTTGCTTTTTCAATGAGTAACAGAGTCTTTCTTGTTTTGTTTTTTTTTTTTTTTTTTTTAGCTATTATTATTTAAAAATTATATATACTTATTTTTCTGGTTTTCATGATCTATGGGAAACTCACATAATGTCCCGTGGTCATGTAACAAGGGTGTTTAAGAGAGTTAACTAACATTTAGATTTTTTTTCAAATAGAATTTTGAGCAAAATGTTTTCTTTGTATTTGTGCACAAACCAAAGCTAAATAAATAAATAGATATATATTAAAGAATATATTTTAGGGTAAAATGTGAATTGGGACGAAATACTGTTAGTTATTTACCTTTATCATGCACATAGGTTTCATATTTCTAAATGTAGTATTACTGTAACACAGGTGGCAAACACATACAAGACGATTTATTAAACTGTACAAATAGTTCTAATATCGTAGTTATATCCTGTTGTTGTTTTTTATTTATTTTTGTTAGTTTTTTGTTTTTTTTGTTTTTTGTAACCCTTATTTCTCAGACTTCAAGGCCAGCGGAGAGGGGAACAAAAAAAAAAAAAAAACTCTCATTAAATTTAAAAAATCCTAGCCTGTAAACTCGTTAGCAAAAGTTTATTGTCGGAAATCAGTGAAAAAACTTTTCCGCGTTAGCAAAAAAGTAACACTAATTAACCTTTAGCGCTCCTCGCCCCTGTGTGCTGTAGGGGAAGTCACCACTGTACAAGCTGTTCCAACATTAAGCATTGATTTTCCAAATTTCTAAATCACCCTGCAACCCCCCCCCCCCCCCCCCGTCCCCCGTCCCCCACCACCACCAAAGCCCATACCCCCACCACCCCGCCCCAAGCATCTTCAGTCTAACTGTGATCTTTGTAATTAGCGATACAAGCTTGTCCAAACAAACTGGTGTGTAACAGTTCATCAGTGACAGCAGCGGTCAGTTTTGCATAGACTGGCTCACTTATGGGCTGGATGAGTTGCCATGGCAATGGCATGGTTCTGACAGCTACAGTAAAGCGTTTGGGCCAAATGGACGTTTGAACCACTACAATTCATGCACAAGAGACTCGAGTAGCACTCTTGGTTGTCATTTCAGAGTTTAAAATGCAAGAGATATATTTTATATAATTTTTTTTTCTAGAACAATTTATATACATAATATAATATAATATATATATATATATATATATATATATTTATATATATATATATATATCAACAAAAACCTTATTGTGCATTGCATTTCAGACTATATACTGTATGTGTGTGTATGTATATATATATGTGTGTGTGTGTGTGTGTGTGTGTGTGTGTGTGTATGTTTTTAGTGTCTTTAGTCTTTAAGGAGTGCGTAGTGTGAGTCGGGGACAGAAGACGACTCATGCATGTTTCATTACGATGGGCTCATCACCTCGGTGATGCCAGCCTGTACCCCCGTCACTCACTAACCGGAACGGATCATTACTCTCTCTCTCGCTCCCTCTCCCTCTCTTTCTCTCACTTAAACACACACACTCTCTCTCTCTCTCTCTCTCTCTCTCTCTCTCTCTCTCTCCCGCTCGCACACACACACACACACGTACGGACCCGTCTGCGCTCCGCTGGGCGGCTGTGAGTGTGTTTCTAATTAGCACCTGAGAGAGAGGCGGAGTCATTAATATGCAGCGCAGAGGTCACACTGCTCTGCCGTTGCCATAACGACAGCATGGATATGAAGTCAGGCTTCATATTTTAACATATTAATACTCTGAAAGAGAGCAGCAGTTTATTTAATTTAGAGAAGAGCATGTACATGAACCCGATCAGGATCGGAACGGTAAAATTCACCCTGACATTTTTTTTTTTTTTTTTTGGATGACATGACAATAGCATATCGAGCGTAGGGTCCGAGTTATCGATTTAGACTCACTGTACTGCAGCTAGATAGATAGATAGATAGATAGATAGATAGATAGATAGATCGGTAGGACACCTCGATACATCAATCAAGTTTTTGCACAATATTAAAAAATTTTTGATTTTGGTGCAGTGTAGACATGTAGAAGCCCTGAAGAGTGACATGCATTTACATTACCACCATCTTAAGACACATCTGGCACTTTTTGGGATTGTTCAATGAGGCTTGAATAGCTGGAGGCCGGAAAATCAATGTTCATGTGGTAGTCAGGAAGGATTGAAACGTGTAGTTGTTAAGGGAAAACAGCTTTAAGCGTTTCTGAGGAATGGAGATGTAGGAAGAGTCACTAAATCTGAGTCTGACATCTTCGATTTTTGATGGGACGATCATCGATTATAGCCTATGATCATTTGATTTCCCGTGCATTTCAAGCCATTTGAAATTCGATTGTGGAAATGGCAATCGATTTTAATTGTTAAAAGTTCCTTAAACACACCAGGTTGCATGTTTTTTATTTTCCCATCCGGGCGACTGCTGTGTATCGGAAACATGTATAAAACAACGTCTCACATAAAACAACTTCAGCACAAACCAACGTATAATCTTATGTGCTTGTTAGCCATACAGTGACAATGTACTTCTGCTTGGACAGCTGTGTCATGTTTGTAATATTAATATATTCAGTAATAGATGAGATGCTAATGCGAGTTATTCTAGTTTATGTACGTGTGGTAGGATTGATTCTCACTAAACACAGCAGCGCGTAGGAAGCATTGTACTTTACTCTGAGACTTGATTAAAGTTGACAGAATGGTTATCCTACCGTCTTCACTACTTTGCCCTGTTGCCTAGTTATGTTGTTGTCCGAGCTTCTGTATGAGAGTATATGTCAATTACAACCAAAGGATTGTGCTCACTGTGGATTGGGTTAATATTGTTAAAAAATCTTTTTGTTCCGAATGTGTTTTTGTCAAAGAAAAAGGCCATCAGAATGAATGTTGCAAAAAGCCGTGTCGGATATCCAATGTTTATTCTGACACAAGTTTCTGATCTGTTCAGGCATTACAGACAATACAATTCACATATTTGAAAATATCCATAAATTCTGTTCACATCGGATTTGTCTATGCAATGCTGCAAAGACCATGCTTCATTCGTCACCTAGTGTCGAGTTTAAATTCCATGGTTTCTCTGTGTGGGCTTTGACAGAAAAACAAAAAAACAAGCTCAGTCATTATAAAGATAGACTGATGAGGTGATTTGTGATGTAGCATTTAAGGCTGGATTTAGCCTGCGAACATTCCTGGTGCTCATCAACCTCAGACCCTGAAGTAATGGAAAAGTTGCATGGCTTGATTTGTTTGTGTCTAAAAATCAGTTTATATAGATTTTATTTCTTTCTCCAGCACTTTGCTTTCAGCTATTACTTTCTTCCTTTTCTCCGTTCATACTTTCTTCCGTAACTTTGCTCTTTCCTTTTTTTTGCCTCCTTTACTTTTTATCTGATGTTGTTAATAAATCTTGTATTCTGGGAGATGTGTTGGCTCGCTCTGTGGAATGCCTGAACTTATGGACCCCACAAGCAAACCCACAGACCTCTCCTGCTCTGGTCTGCCATTCCTGTTTTGTTTACTGCTTTATCTCTTCACCTCGCTTCTGCAAATCATTATGTATTTAATAAATAACCTATGAATTATGTTAAATCAAATCGACAAGTTATTGAGCAGTATTCTGTAAAAAAAACATTTTTTTTGTCTTTCCATAGTTGGTGTTGTAATTTTCTAAACATTCTGTTATCGTTTGTGTACAGATGAGTTGTGGGTAATGACGTCCTATGAGGCTCTGCACTGGAGCTGATGTTCCCGATCAGTGGGGGACTCCGGAGCCAAGGCTGGGCGACTCCGGAGCGGACTGAGGAACAGCAGAGACCCACTCCTGTGTTGGGAATCCACTCTGATCACCTCGATCCCTTCCTCCCTTCGTTCGCAAACCCTGCAAACGCCTCTGTCAGGCTTGGTCCTGAACCATATCAGTGCATTTACCATGTCCAGCCGAAGGAAGTCCTTCACTCCCTGCATGGTCCCTGTTAGTGATGTGGAAATGGGAGGCCCTATGGAAACAGATATCTTGGATGACGAATTGGCGGAGGACAGACCTTCCTCTCAGCAGCCTTCATTAGATTTACATCAAGAATCGAGACAGCGTGTCGCTGATGAGGATGAAGAGAGCCATGTGGAAGGTACAGGTGAGAAGATGGAAGAGAAATCCTCCACCCCACAGAAACAACAGAGTCGGGGCTACCAGTGCAAGTACTGCTCCTTCTCTACCCAGAATCTCAGCGACTTCAAAGAGCATGTGTACTCCACGCATCCCAACGTCATTCTGAACCCTCTGTACCTGTGTGCTGTCTGCAACTTCAGCACCAAGAAGTTTGACTCCCTCACAGAACACAATGAAACTGAGCATCCTGGAGAGAGCAATTTCAAGTTCAAGCGGATTAAACTTGACAATCAAACCGTCCTAGAGCAAACTATTGAGAATGAGGATGACCCAAAATCCCCAGAATCTAAGCTTATGCAAGATGATTATTATGATGATGATGATGATGCCTTTGATTTTTTACCCTCATGTTCATCAACCATGCCGAATGTTGAAAATGCAATCTTTAATAATGGAAATGAGGTAGAGAGTAATTTAGATAATCTGCTCTTAAAGGAACAGATCACTGCAGTGAATGTAAATGGAACAATCATTATCCCTGAGCCCATGATGCTAGAGGGACTCTCCCATGTCATGCCTCTTCTGCAGCGACCCCCCAACCTGAACTCCATTCCAACAATTGCCGTTCCTCTGAACACAACCAAGTACAATTCGTTATTGGACACCAACACTACTCTCATTACGTCCTTCAACAAATTCCCCTATCCGACTCATGCAGAACTCTCCTGGCTCACTGCTGCTTCCAAGCACCCCGAAGAGCAGATCAAGGTGTGGTTCACCACACAGCGGCTCAAACAGGGCATCACCTGGTCACCAGAAGAAGTGGAGGAAGCCCGCAAGAAGATGTTTAATGGCTGCATGCCTCCTGCTCACCACACATTCACCGTTTTGCCTACGCCTGTGAGCGAACCAGTTGCCACCAGCCAGTCTATTGCACCAGCAGTGTCCTGCCATATTACTGGACAGTCCACACTGTCATCTGCTACCACTGCAAACGGAACTTCTGGTGCCTGTGCGACTGTCACTGTGACAACAGTAACTAATATGCATAATCTCAAGCGCCCTTTGGGAGTGTCAGTGGTGGCCCAGGATGTAAAGCGCCCCATGATTCCCACAGATGAACACAAAGAAAAGCTACGCATGGCTCCTCCACCATTCCCTCCCCTAGAGAGACTGTCCATGGCTCCTCCTCCCGTACCCCCAGACAGTAAGAGACCCATGCTCCCACCTTTGATTGCAACAGACATGAAACGACCTGTCGTTGCCCCTTATGCTTTGCCCAAGGCGAAAATGCCGATGGTATTTCCGCTGGCATCTCCTAAAGATAAAATACCCATGGCTCCCCCTCCTCTCTTACCCAGAGATAGACTATCTATGGTTCCCCTAGTCTCACCTGATCTAAAGAGGTCTACGGTTCCACAACATATTAGAAATCAAGCTTCTGTCTTTTCTGTCATTTCTAAAGACAAGCTGTCACCTTTACCTACTGATGTAAGCTTACCCTTGGTGCCCCCTTTGGTGACTTCCCAAGTGAAGAGGCCACCAATTATTCAAACTGCTCGGGGCCAACCAGTTGCCCCACCCTTGATCCCCACTTTCTCTCTGGAGAGTAAACCACTAGAGCTGTCAGTGGAGCAAAAGCCCGCAAGCTCAGAGAGTCGACCCACAGAGAGTCAGAATGGCAATAATAGAGTCCCCTGTGGGGATGGTAAAAAATGGTTTTCTGATCAGAGTGCACTGGCCCATAATGGTTTACGGCACTTAAATGATAACTTTGCTCCAAAGGAGCGTCCTAAAACAGTCCCAACCCAGTTCCCTCTCCTGGAAAGACTGAAGGGGAAAACTGCTGAGCAGCTAAAGGTTTTAGAAGAGAGTTTTCAGAGGAATAGTTTCCCATCACATAATGAGGTTGACCACATTGCAATCACCACGAGACTCTCCAGAGAGGAGATAGACAGCTGGTTCTCAGAAAGAAGAGCCCTTCGAGACAACTTAGAAAAAGCCCTCCTAAATTCCATGGGGTCCAAGAGGACTGACATTGCAGAGAGAAGATCGCTTTCACAGCACCAGCATGCTTTGCTTAATGGAGTTTACAAACAAGGTGGGCTACCCATGCGCCCTCTGCCTCCCATCATTGCACCCACCTCGTCATCTGTGCCTATGGATAGAAAGTCTCTCAACCTCCTTAAAGATGTCTTTGTCCAAACACGGTGGCCTTCACCTGAAGAATATAGTTATCTGGAGGCACAGACAGGTTTGGCTCGTACCGACATTGTCAGATGGTTTAAAGACAGCCGTCTGGCTCTGCGCAGTGGAACCGTCGAGTGGAAAGAGTTGTTCCACAAGCTGAATAGCAGCGAGTCGAACGGCAGGCTGATCTCAGATCAGCCCTGCAGTGTCACTCTGCCAAGTCAGGAACGGAAGACGCCTACAGCAGAGTGCGCCAAACTAAGCAGCCAAGAGATCAAAGAATGGTTCAACAACTCACTGGGCCAGCGTGGGCCCGAAGTGGGGAGAAACAGAGGTCAGAATGGAGGCAGCGGGGAGAAGTGTGGAGGCTGGGTGGAAGAAGCAGTCGGGACTAAGATGGCGTCACGGGAGCTGGTCTCAGACACGGATTAGGGCACAAGAACAGGAGAAAAGGGGGTAAGTTTGATAAAATTTTCTTGTGCGTTTCTGGTCTGGTGGTTATACAGACCGAGGGGACACAATAGACCACTCCTCATCAAAGGATTTGGCTGTTGCCATGGAGATTTGGAATAGAAGACTGGAACCCAGGTTGGGCTCTTTGATGTTGTTCCGTTAAGAAAAACAAAGCTGTGCAGCAGGGAATTGAGACATACTGAGATGTTGCTATGCAAATAATGCGGAGCTGATGGTTAACTCCGGTATACTGTCAGTGAGGTAGAGGAGCTGTCACAGTACAGACGGAACAGATATTTGTTGTAGCTTTAATTATGTCTGTTCTTAAAAAGTAGATTCCTTTGCACTTGGGCTACAGGTGGCACATTGATTTTCATTTGTTCATTCAGCAGGATGATTTGACACAGAATTGCAATTTTCCAAGCTTGTGATCAACCAGGATTCAGTTATATTATAAACGTATTGTTATATAAAAAAGTTTAATTTAATCAATTCATATTTAAAAATTTAAATGTATATTTAATTTACATGAATGTTTTTACATGTTTTGTTACATTAGTTTAAATGTCGATGGGTTAATAAGAAACAGTCATTTTGGAATTCAATGAATTGTCAATTTATGTAAAAAAAAAAAAAAAAACATTAAGAAGTCTTAGACTGGAAGGTTTTTAAAAGTGATGAGAAGGCTGAATTGTTACATTTTAAAGTTTTGTGGTTTGTCCTAAAAATTGGACTTGGACAAGTATTTTTAGAATTGCCTTCAGGCATAGCTCTTGTTATTTTGATATTATTGGCATTTTTGTAAATAAATAAATAAATAAAAATCATCGGGGTTTTTTTTTTTTTTTTTTTGCATAATTTTAAACATAAATATGGATATAAAAAAAGACCATAGCTAAGATGTCAAACTCGGCATAATAGTTGGCAGCAGAGTAATTTCAAACTCCTTTGATGATCCCATTACTTGTTAATGTGGCAGAGTAACTAAAGGCTCCCAAGCAGCTTGAGTTCGTTCATACAGGTAGCGCAAGAGTCAGCATGAAATTCCTTTTGGGGTTCATCAGCAGTCTGGTGTAGTCTGTAACTCATACTGTCAGAGCGCTAATGATGGCTTTGTTCCAATTCTCCACAGGTAGGAACTGCTGCCGCTGTCATTTTGCACAGAAACGGATGAAGAGAAAAGAAGAACAAGAGAGAGATCTACTCTGAGATGTATTTTTGGAACCAATGATTTTGTTCTTGCCCTTTTCCACTGCACCAGCTAGCACACGGCACCAGACGGAGTCCTGATCTGCAGCGACCATTCTGAAACACTACTTGGTGCTTCATGGAGTTTGAAGCAGTGAGGGACAGAGCGAATGCATGGAGGAGATCAAGACCATCGAGTGCCAAAGCTGGATTTGCTGCATAACTACACTTTAAGAAAAAAAAAAAAAAAAAAAGGTTCTTGTAAATATTTTTTTTTTTCTGTACTGCTACAGATTTGTACAATTTTGCCGGGAACTTTTGTTACATTTTATAATGGGAGCGAGTGGCCCCCAGATTTTGCTCTAGCTGGTCTTTTCAGTGAATATGTTCTACATTTTTTTTGTAACAACACCATGCACCACTACAGACATTGGCAATATATCAAAATGGACGTTCAATACAGTTTGTCTTTGGAGGGACTTCTTCAAATCAGTGCATTTACTGACTGTTTCAAGGTGCTGTTAAACTTTCTGGATATTACAAAAAAAAAAAAAAAAATTATTGCCGTCGCTTTTGCTATATTTACAGTTCTTACAGCGTGATATTTTGCAAACAAAAAGAAAAAAGGAAATCACTTTGCTGTCAAACACACCAATGGACGAATCTATAAATCTGTTTTGTCCTGTACAGGAATAAAACACTCTCAATCGCCAGCGTTTATATGTGATAGTTCAACTCCCACTGTAGAAACAATTAACCCGGTAACAGAGTACACGTTCCATAGTTACTGCTTCTGTAATGTCAGCTTCACATATATTAGAAATACTGTACTTATACCAAGGTCCTGCTTACTACTCTCCAAAAGACAGATGTTGTCTGCTGTAATCCAATAAAACACAGCCTACCTAAAACGTTTGGTTTGCACAAGTCGTACCTCTTTTAACCTCTCAAGGTTTCTCAAGGTTTTTCATTCCAGAGACACTTGGAAATTCATTCTGAAATTCTCAGGCTGATTTTAGGGACATCATGAGCTCTGGAACTATACAGAGCTGTGGGTTCTCAGGACAGAAACCTGATCTAATGTTACTGCTTGTGTTTCGCATCAGCTTGAACCTCAACTGGTGGACCTCAATCTGGACGTGGACCCATTAAAAAAAAAGTTTTTCAGTAAACCAAATCAGGTCCCAAGACAGAGCTGAAAGATGTTTAAAACATGTCTGCTGTTTAGGGAGTCTGGTTTTCCCAGTTTAACCATCACCATCGTCTGTAGCACAACTTTTAATGTTGTTTAGCAATTTTTTTTTTCTCCCCACAAGGTCAGTACATCTTCTTTGTCATCCTTTGATTTCCCCCTAATGGTCGGGAGTGTAGAGCGGAACACCGGCGGGAAAATAATTAATTAATTATTGATTGCTTTGTAGTTGAACTACCAGCAACACAAGATACACAGCATTTATATTTTTATGAAATACTTTAAGCAGTTTTTAGTACTTTAAAACCTCTAAGAAGTTGCTTGAGATAAATGATATAATAAATATCAGTGAGTCAAATCAAACTGAAAACCAAAATGCCCACCTCATTTTCTATATACAGGGTCACAGGAAGCCCGGAGCTTCCACAAATGCACACACTACAGGCAATTTAGCCTAATGTGCATGTCTTTGGACTGTGGGAGGAAACCAGAGTACCCAGAGGAAACCCACCAAGCACAGGGTAAACATGCAAACTACACACAGACCCGAGGGGGGAATTGAACCCTCGTCCTTGGAGGTGCCACAGTGCTAACCCCTACACCACTATGCCGTCGAATCACAATGTGATCAATATTAGCCTTGATGTGTCTGATTAAGCAGCTGTTATAAAAATAAATAAATAAATAAAAACTGACAATGAATACAGTGTAAAAAAAAAAAAAAAAACTTATCGATTTTTGTTAGTTTTCTCCACATGAAATTTAAAATAGAGGTGTATTATGGCGCTTATCAAGAGAGATAACGCGTCGTGCTGCTGTGAAACAGAAACACAACCACTTTTATTAATGTATCATATTTATAGCCATAAGCATTAAACGATAACGGCTGTTGGCATTCAGTCAGGTTCGGTTAGTTGATTTTCCGGATCTTTTCTGTAAGCAAATAATTTTATTGATTTATCTTAGCTAGACCTGCACGAGACGCTGTTATGGTGCAGTTTTAACGTGGGTTAAATCCTAAGACGAGCACATGAATGACATTTCCTGTACAATAACGAATTGTTTCTGCTTTGTTCTCCGGCTTGCCTCCAGTCTGCACGGATGACCATGTGGATTGTGTAACCTCCTGAGACGCTGCTGGCACTTGTTGAGCTTTTTCTTATCCACTCCCAGCCTTCACTTCCAGCCATCACAGTATATATACTGTTGTGACATGCTCCTGGGTATTTCATTGGAAACTAGCAAAAAAAAAAAAAAAAATGTTTAAGGACTAAAGTGCCTGGCAGACATTATTGTTGGCACACTAATCAAAGTTGATTTTGAATGTCAAATTCCCGGTGAGTTTTTCGACTTCGAAGCCTTCGATTTGGTAGCGGTACGGGGGAGCGGGGACGTTACTGGGGCAGAATACAGAAATCAAACAGTGGGAGGAAAATTTTTTGCAGATTTACAGTGCGGTACAGAGAGTAACAGTGCAGCCCGCGCCAGAATCCTAGCTTATCCAGAGTGCATTGCTTAATACTTTATGGACGAGCCAGTCCCTGTTTCGCAGTGCTCGCACTCTGTGTGCTGGAAGGGGTTTTTTGGGACGCACTCCACAATCTTTATCAGAATGATCAGAGAACTCAATGAAACAATAGCTCAGTGTCCTCCATCTGCTTTGGGGTGTGCGCATGTGTGTGTGCGCATGTGTGTGTGTGTGTGTGCGCGTGTCTGTGTGTGTGCGTGTGTGTGTGTGCACAACAGAGAAAGAGAAAGAATTCCTGCCCCCACACAGACCTTCACACAGATGAATCCACAGCATTTTTTTTTTTCACCCAAAACACGCTCAAACGACATCGGCATCCGTCTCTTGTCTGTAAATGTGATCCTAATTAAAGCGTTATTGAATTCATACATACGCTGCTCTTTTGCCTAATTTCCCGAAGAATGCTTCTGTAGTGCTGCTTTTAAAAGAGCGTCGAAATGAAGGATAAAGTTTTATAACCAGCCCATTTTGGCACCGAGCCTGTTACTAAGCTGATGTTCTAGCGAAGAAGGCCGCTCTTTCCTAGAACGCCTTTACACGGTAAGTCCAATCAAATTACCTTCTTTTTCTTATCTGCCTACAGAAGGGAACACGGCATCGCTGGATTTTTGAAGAACTGACTCCCTGGATCGTCGTGGGCCAATTTAGTGGGTGTGGCTTCCGATCTCGCGTAGCGTTTGATCTTTTAAATAACCTCGAGAGCTCCCTGAGGTAGTAGAAATGAGAAGGCATTGTTTAGAGCCACGCTTCGCAAATGTGCAGGCCCGGGACCACAAAGGGGCCATCACTTTTACCATTTTCTTATGGAGCCATTCTACTATTATTAAAGTTTTTTATTGTACTTATTACTGAGTTATTAGAACTAGTGCTTTGTTGGTAGTGGTAGTGGATAACTTGTAGATTCTTCAGGATTTCACACTGACAAACAAGGGAAAAATATATGATGGCATTAATTCACGGCGACATCCTCGCTAGGGATGGAAAAGAAAAGAAAAGGAAAGGAAAAAAAAACACAGCTAAGATCTGAAGAGCAGTAGCTAAAAATGGCTAAGCTAATCAAAAATGGTGCCCAGAGAACAGCAGATATACAGCATCACAATAGGAGATAGAATGTACAGTAGATTGCTTGCTTAAGCCCCAACCAATCCAAAACTGGGAAAACGACAAATGTATTCGAATGTTTTGTCTGGAGAGCTTTTCAGTTCTCTCAAAATGACTGAAAAAGTGATACTTGCTAATTAGGTCCCATTTACTGTGTGGATTAAACATTCTCAAAATCCATATGATTTAGGGGCCTCATCACCCAGAGATGTCAAATTCAATTCCCAGGTGATACTGCCGACATCCGTAGCTGGGAGTCTAGAGATCAGATTGGCCGTGCTCGCAGGGTGGACAGTCAGCATACCTGCACTCTCAAATCAATCACAGCTTAACACTTTCCCCACCAACCTGAGCATCAGGTTAAAAATACTTGTTCAGCTGGCATCGTGTGTCTCAGACGAAGGATGTTATAGTCTTCTCTTTATTTGGTTGATAGCCTGTTGCCTTGATGGGAGAGTGACGGGTGGGAATCGACTATGAGTAAATTAGGTATACACACACACACTCACACACATAATAATAATCACAGGATTTGTTGGAACTGATGTGACCTGTAACAATCGGGATATACTATTCAATTCAATTCAATTTTATTTGTATAGCGCTTTTAACAATTGACATTATCGCAAAGCAGCTTTACACAATCAAAAGAATTATATAAGTTTGTACGAGAAGTGAACATGTATGAATCAAAATGATAAGACTGTCCCTGATGAGCAAGCCAAGGACGATGGCGACAGTGGCAAGGAAAAACTCCCTGAGATGGTAATAGGAAGAAACCTTGAGAGGAACCAGACTCAACAGGAAACCAACCCGTCCTCAGAGAACAGCTGTCTGCATC
Organism: Clarias fuscus; assembly: GCA_030347435.1. Lineage (NCBI taxonomy): Eukaryota > Metazoa > Chordata > Actinopteri > Siluriformes > Clariidae > Clarias > Clarias fuscus. Next base: position 39,496,422 of record CM059204.1, on the reverse strand, counting down.
AGCCGAGGACAAGACCGTCTTTGTGGAAAAGTGGAACCGTCCCCAGTCACCACATGCAACCCCGGCAGACCTTTTATCTCCACACGGGGCATCCATGCGATGAGATAGTAGTATTTTAAAATTGCGGTGAAATTTCACAGGGAGCCAATGCAGTGTAGATAAGATAGGGGTGATGTGCTCGTATCTTCTGGTTTTAGTGAGGACTCTCACTGCTGCATTCTGGACTAACTGAAGCTTTTTTATGCACGTAGTTGAACAACCAGACAGTAAGGCGTTACAATAGTCCAACCTAGAGGTGTTAAAAGCATGAACTAGTTTTTCTGCATCGTTTAGTGACAATACTTCTTCAATATTTCTTATCTTGGCAATATTTCTGAGGTGAAAGAATGCTATCCTGGTAATATTATCTACATGTGCTTCAAATGAAAGACTAGAATCTATAATCACACCGAGGTCTTTCACTGTTGCACTTGATGGAACAGAAAGGCCATTTAAAGTTACAGTGTGAACAGAAAGCTTACTTCTAGCTGCCCTATGACTAGAACTTAAGCAGAAGGAAGTTAATTAACATCCAATCTCTTATGTCCTGCACACATTGCTTAACTGTAGTAGGCTGGTTTTTCTCATCTGGTTTTGCTGAGACGTATAACTGTGTGTCATCAGCATAACAATGAAAACTAATACCATGCTTACAAATTATGTTGCCCAAAGGAAGCACATAAATAGAAAAAACCAGTGGGCCTAAAACTGAACCCTGTGGAACACCAAACTCCACTTTGTCACCATTTAAATCTACAAACTTATAGCGATCAGTCAAATAGGATCTGAGCCACGAGAGGGCCGTTTTCCTAATTCCTACTACATTTTCTAATCTGTGAAGGAGAATACTATGATCAATGGTGTCAAAAGCTGCACTGAGGTCGAGTAACACAAGCATAGTGACGCAAGCCTGATCAGAGGCCAATAGGAGGTTTAACAAATGCTGTCTCTGTGCTGTGATGAGGCCTACATCCTGACTGATACAATTTGTTTATGCCATTCCTATGTCGATATGAACATAGCTGCTGCACTACTACCTTTTCCAGAATCTTAGAGATAAAGGGGAGGTTTGATATTGGCCTGTAATTGCACAGCTGACAAGGGTCAAGGTCAGGTTTCTTAATTAGTGGTTTAATAATGGCTAATTTAGAGGATTTGGGAACATACCCACTGTTGAGTGAGTCGAGTTCATTATTTTCAACAGGGGTTCTGCTATTGCTGGTACTACCTATATGTGTCAATATAGGATCTAATACACAGGTTGATCATTTTGAAGAAGAGATGACTAGCATTAGTTCACTCTCTTCAATTGGAGTAAAGTGTTCTAGGTTCTGATGTGACGTGGTTAGTTTATCATCCTTATAACTTAGATTGTCTGGTTTTAAAGCCTGAATTTTTTGCCTACTGTTTTGATTTGTTGTTGAAAAAGTTCATAAAGTCCTCACTATTGCATGATGTTGTTGTGGAGATTTCTACAGTGGTCTTGTTTCTAGTTAATTTAGCTTCAGTATTAAATAAAAATCTCGGGTTGTTTTTGTTATTTTCTATAAGAGTGGAGAGATACGTTGATCTAGCATCACTGAGAGCTTTTTTATGGTTCAGGATGCTCTCCTTCCATGCTATTTGGAATACTAACAATTTAGTTTGACGCCATTTACGTTCAAATTTTCGAGCGGTTTGTTTTAAAGCACGGGTGTGGTCATTATACCAAGGAGCGAGTTTCTTATCTCTAATCATTTTCCTTTTAACTGGAGCTACATTATCTAAGCTATAACGAAGTGCTGACTCAAGATATTCATTCGAATGTTCGAGTTCTGTGAAGTCAGATGGCGATCCAATCAAAGTTGATAACTTTGGAAGATTATTGATAAAGCTCTGTGCGGTATTTGATGTGAATGTACGTTTAATGTGGTAGCGCGGCGTTGTGCATACATTATTACTATGACGCGCTTTAATCGAGACAAGGTAGTGATCTGAGATAACTTCAGACTTCATATTTGTAGCTACACTTTTTATGGTACTATAGAGAACTTCAAATGCATTAAATTTGAGTCCGTGTCTACCAGTTAGCCGAGGCTGGTGTATGTAGCTGGATTATCTTTAATCCAGGTTTCTGTTAAACATAATATATCAAACCCTGCTTTGCCCTCAAAGGTCTTCCAGTTATCTATAAAGCCCATGTTATTTTGCGAGCACCACCTGGGTATCCAGCGGTTCAGCGACCATAACCCGCTGTAAGCTATGTCGCCACGTCTCATTGGGATGGGACCAGAGCAAACTACTTCATCGGACATCGCCTTCACTATTTTAAACACCTCTGTAAAGTTACTCTTACTAACCTCTGACTGAGGAAGGTGTATATCGTTAGCTCCAGCATCGTCACCCACTCGCCCCGCTGTCCGCCTGCGGCACCCAGACTTTCCGCTACGGGAATAACACTGCACTCACGCTCTCTAACCCTCTCTAAAGTCTGGATGTGCTCCTCTAATGCTAATATCTTCTCCGTCAGAGCGCTAACTAACACACACCTATCACTAACGCCGGAGGAAGAATATCTAAACATCCTGCTCTCCACACACTGCACAAGCTGAATAGTATCCATGATAACGTACCTGAGTCGGAGTTTAGTTGTGTACGAGGGGTGTTCAAGTCAATCCGGGACTTTCTGGTGCTGGCCTTTGTGGTGAATCGGCATTAAACCGATTGACGTTTACAGAAGACTGTGATGAGACTCTTAGCTGCAGTAAAACATTTGAATGTAGTAAACAGTGTCATTATCTGACTGTGTGGACTGTACACACGGTTCTTCACGGACACCACTTGCACATTGCAGGAACACGGCTGGGAGTTATTCCCTCAACTCCGTGCAGTCCTGACCTCGCTCCAAGCCATTTCTACTTGTTTGGGCCATTAATGGAGTTCCTGGGAGGCTGGGGTTTCAAACATGAAGCAGGCAGTCAGCTCAAGGTTAAGACGTACTGAGAAACCTTTGTACTTTGCTGGTATCCAAGCACTAGTGAAACACTGGGATAAGTGCATTAGTGTAGCAGGGGATTATATAGAGAAATAAAGGGAGCTTTTACTCTGTTTTCTGTTGTTCTGGACTATCAAAAGTCCCTGTTTGACTCGAACACCCATTGTAAAATGTGTGTGTGTGTGTGTGTGTGTGTGTGTGTGTGTGTGTGTGTGTGTGTGTGTGTGTGTGTGTGTGGATACACCCTTGCCGATCAGCCACAGCATTAAAATATACATACCCACTTTACATTTCACCTGCATTCTCTCTTAAGAGAGACATAACCAAGCACACACACTCACTAATACGCCGCCTGTGAGACATTTTCAAATGTCACGTTCTTAGTGCTGGAATTGCTCGTGTTCTTCTGCGATTTATTTTCCCTCTTTACGCCTGTGAACTGCAGGTATCTACAATTCAGTGCCTTCTTTCTGTGGCACAAAACCGGCTTTGATTCCTGCCATCTTGAACTCAGCAACCCTGTTTGGATCCAGCGCAGTCTTGCATGATGCACTAAGCACGCTTCACCTGTCAAGAAAAAAACAGTCATGTAAACTTGGATGCGCACAAAAGAAAGGGAATACATGCGCAACTACTTTGTTTTCTGCAACCTGTGCACCGGAGAGTTCCGGTTTTCTTCCATTCCAGGAACGCGGCCTAATTGGACGAAAGTAAATGTGAAGAACGCGGTCCGTCCCGCTGGCCGCGTCCAACTGGTTCTGATTACAATTTGATGGTGGAGCAAATGTAGGAAACGTTTGCATCTGGAAGTCGAGGCTACTGAATAGCAGATGTTTTCGAATGCTTACGGGGCTGCACGGAGTGATCAGAGGGGAAAAGGAGAGTGAAGCTGGTGTCCTTCTTCACCGGTCCGAGCATGGAATGCTAATTCCAGTGTGATCTTTAGGACAGGATTCCTCAGGCACTCAATTTGTTTTTTTATTATTATTTCATATCAGCTCTGTTAACCGCACCGGAAATTACTTGCTCTGCCACGTATAGATGCATGGGCTAAAAACTGACGGTCTTTAAATAAATGGCGGAATAAGAATGCTCTGGAGCAAACTATCACACACACACACACACACACACATGCACACACACACGCACACACACGTACACCCAGACAGGCAGCTGCATTCATGATTCCTAGTGTTCCAAATGTCTAATGCCGTACTGGTTTAATGCCATGTTTCCTCCAAATCCCAAACACCGCAAACAGAAGAGTTGTTGGTTAACAACACTGCGATGTTTGCAGAGTGTTAATTTATGTGCTAAGGAATAGCACATAGTTGTGGGCACGTTATTTTCCTTCTCGTGGATCTCACTTGCTAATTACGTGGATGACATTCAAATTAGTGTTATTTCAATACACTGGCAAAGTCAGCTCACTTGTTTGAATAGAATACATAATCTAATCGAAAACTTCAAAGATAAAGCAGATATTTTTCATCCTCTTTCTTCCCTGGAACAGCACGTGAACTCAAATTAACATTTGACATCATGTGAATAATACAGTATGGGGTAAATAAAACCACATGTCCTACATGTGGAAAAATAAATGAATCGTTAAAAAAAAAAAAAAAAAAAACACTTGGAAGAATTTTTTTAATGAAGAAAAAAAATCACAAACATCACATAAAATGTGTAAAAGAAATCACCTACATTAATCATTTTAAAGTCACATTTGAGCATAAATTTATGTTTGTTTTTTTTGTCTTAAAATGACGAATGAAATCTAAGATCCGTATGAAGTACAAAAGAATCGATGTGCAAAACCAGAAGGTTGTGTTTATAGGATTTTCACAATCCTCGGCACAGGACCTCTCCAACACTGCTATGTGCGTTCCAGAAATAGGCTTCGTTCAAATTACAAGCCACATTAGTTGTGACAGTTCATATTCATAATTACAAGTGACTTTCATCTAACCCTAACTATGTGGACGCGTCTGTGCTCTGAAACGGCAGGCATGTGCACATCTGTACATCTTTGCTCAGTGAAATGATCTCAAATACTTTCCTCCATTTCTGTCTCTTCCCTGCAGTTTTGCTTGGACAGGCTCATCGCTCCAAAAAATAACCGATTTCACTTTTCCCCTCCACTGGCTACTTTTCCATTGTCCTCCATTATTGAAATGAAACCCCTGTGCTGTCGGTGCTGATTGATGACGTCAGAGCCCTACAGCACGTATGCAGGCAAAAAGTTGCATGAATTCTGATCTGCTCGTTCTCATTCAGGTTATATGACCAGGTATCGGATATACACACGTGGACAAAATTGTTGGTACCCATCGGTCAATGAAAGAAAAACTCACAATGGTGACATAAATAACTTTAATCTGACAAAAGTAATAATTTAAAAAAATTCTATGAATGTTAACCAATGAAAGTCAGACATTGCTTTTCAACCATGCTTCAACAGAATTATAAAAAAAATAAACTCATGGAACAGGCCTGGACAAAAATGATGGTACCCCTAGAAAATACTGAAAATAATGTGACCAAAGGGACATGTTAATTCAAAGTGTGTCCACTAATTAGTATCACAGGTGTCTACAATCTTGTAATCAGTCAGTGGGCCTATATATAGGGCTCCAGGTGGTCACTGTGTTGTTTGGTGACATGGTATTTACCACACTCAACATGGACCAGAGGAAGCAAAGGAAAGAGTTGTCTCAGGAGATTCGAAAGAAAATTATAGACAAGCATGTTAAAGGTAAAGGCTATAAGACCATTTCCAAGCAGCTAGATGTTCCTGTGACTACAGTTGCACATATTATTCAGAAATTTAAGATCCATGGGACTGTAGCCAACCTCCCTGGACGTGGCCGCAGGAGGAAAATTGATGACAAATCAAAGAGACGGATAATCCGAATGGTAACAAAAGAGCCCAGAAAGACTTCTAAAGAGATCCAAGGTGAACTTCATGCTCAAGGAACATCAGTGTCAGATCGCACCATCCATCGTTGTTTGAGCCAAAGTGGACTACATGGGAGACGACCAAGGAGGACACCATTGTTGAAAACAAATCATAAAAAAGCCAGACTGGAATATGCCAAACTACATGTTGACAAGCCACAAAGCTTCTGGGAGAATGTCCTATGGACAGATGAGACAAAAATGGAACTTTTGGCCAAGGCACATCAGCTCTATGTTCACAGACGGAAAAATGAAGCATATCAAGAAAAGGACACTGTCCCTACTGTGAAACATGGAGGAGGCTCTGTTATGTTCTGGGGCTGCTTTGCTGCATCTGGCACAGGGTGTCTTTAACCTGTGCAGGGTACAATGAAATCTCAAGACTATCAAGGGATTCTAGAGAGAAATGTGCTGGCCAGTGTCAGAAAGTTGGGTCTCAGTCGCAGGTCATGGGTCTTGCAACAGGACAATGACCCAAAACACACAGCTAAAAACACCCAAGAATGGCTAAGAGGAAAACATTGGACTATTCTAAAGTGGCCTTCTATGAGCCCTGACCTCAATCCTATTGAGCATCTTTGAAAGGAGCTGAAACATGCTGTCTGGAAAAGGCACCCTTCAAACCGGAAACAACTGGAGCAGCTTGCTCATGAGGAGTGGGCCAAAATACCTGCAGAGAGGTGCAGAAGTCTCATTGACAGTTACAGGAATCGTTTGATTGCAGTGATTGCCTCAAAAGGTTGTGCAACAAACTATTAAGTTAGGGGTACCATCATTTTTGTCCAGGCCTGTTCCATGAGTTCATTTTTTAAATATAATTCCGTTGAAGCATGGTTGAAAAGCAATGTCTGACTTTCACTGGTTAACATTCGTAGAATTCGTATTTATTATTACTTTTGTCAGATGAAAGTTATTTCTGTGACCATTGTGAGTTTTTCTTTCATTGACCGAAGGGTACCAACAATTTTGTCCACGTGTGTACACATGTGATCTGAAAAACCATCAAATTGTGTATTCAGACAGCCTTAAAAGAAATCAGATCTGAGTCAGATTTTGCATGAAAAAAATGGATTCGAGTAATTTCAGGTTGGTAATGTGAATGTATTTATAATTTTTTTCATACCCAAAAACATACACTGATCAAATCATGCCTTTAGTATTATCAGATTCTCCTGTTCATATTTAACTCTTACAGAATTTTATCAGGGGTAATAAATGAAATCATAAAGTGGCGTAGTGGTTAGAACTCTTGGCTTGCACCTCCAGGGGCCGGGTTTCCTGCCCTGGGGTCTGTGTGCATGGAGTTTGCATGGATGTTCTCCCAGTGCTTGTTGGGTTTCCTCTGGGTACTACAGTTTCCTCCCACAGTCAAAAGACATGAAGATTAGGCTAACTGGTATTTCATGGGAAAAGTGCATGAATGAGCGTGTGAGTGTATGTACAAGTGTATGTGTGTGAGCCCTTTGATGATTGGCACCCCATCTCGTGCCTTAAGTCTCCTGGGATAGACTACAGACCCGCCCCTAAAGTGCTATAGACAATGACTGGAGTGCCAATCGGTCATTAATTATAGTGTGTGTTCATGGCACAGTTGCATTTTTCACTTCATAACAAGCAACGTTCACACAGAACAACACTGCAACTAAACCGTGAAAGAACTAAGTGCTACAGCGCCAACAGAGTGCCAAAACAGATGTTTTGTTAATTTATTAATAAATAAAGACTGAACTATCCCATTTACATTCTGTAAGTATTCCGAGCCATCACATGGTACTTGTTCGAAGCACATTTGGCAGCAATGACAGCCTCAAGTCTGCTTGTGAATGATGCTGCAAGTTTGACACACCTTTCGTTTGCAAGTTCCTTCTATTCTTCTTGGCAGAATTGTTCAAGCTCGACCAGGTTAGATGGGCACGGCCATTCCCAGGTCTCTCTCCCAGACACTCTGGTTCTGGGTCGCTCCAGGACTTTCACAGAGTTGTTCTGAAGCCACTCCTGTGTTTTTTGGCGGCATGCTTTGTCTTCTTGAAATGTACCCCTTCATCTCACCCTGAAATCCTGAGAACCCTGGAGAAGGTTTTCACTCAGTACAGCTCTTTATTTTTCTCCACACATTTCCCCTCTATAGTAACTAATCTCCCAGTCCCAGTCCCAGAAAACATCTTCACAGCCTGATGCTGCCACCTGGGATGGTTTTATAAGATGATGTTCAGTGCCTGATTTCCTCCACACGTGGTGTGGGGAATGGTGTCATCTGACCAGAGGATTTAGTTTCCCTTGGTCAGAGAGTCCTTCATGGGCTTTTTGACAAACTTCCAGCAGGCTGTGGCTTTCGTCTGGCCGCTCTATCATAGAAGCCTGATTGGTGGAGTGTTGCAGTGATGGTTTTCCTCCTGTAAGACTCCCATTTCCACGAGGGAACTGGAGTTTTCATTCATAGTGAACCTTGGGTTTTTTTGTCATCTGCCTGACCAAGGCCATTTATCCCTGAATATGCAGTTTGGTTGGGTGGCCAGATCTGTTCCTTACCCCTTCTGTTTGAGAATGATGGAGGCTTCCGTGTTCTTGGGCACTTTCAGAAGGTTTCTTGTATCCTTCCCCAGATCTGTGTCTTGACACAATCCTGTCTCACAAGTCTACAGATAATTCTCTCGACCTCATGGCACTAACATGAATAGGATACCTTAGAGCTCTATTACCACTTTTATAATAATGGTTATTTCAGTGTCAAAGGAACACTCCAAGAACCTCACTCTCACATCATCTATACCGCTTAATCCTGTATTCAGGGTCGGGGGGGCCTCCGGAGTACCCGGAGGAAACCCACCAAGCACGGGGAGAACATGCAAACTCCATGCACACAGAGACGGGAATCGAACCCGGACCCTGGAGGTGCAAGGCGACAGTGCTCACCACTACACCATCGTGCTGCAACCTATCTTAACTTATTTATAATTTGTCTTAATTCATGATACATTTTTGATTGCTGTTAAAAACATTAATATGAAGCAACTAAGTTTCACATAATCTTCTTGAAATCTGTGTATTAATTTATAGCTAATATAAATGTAACATGTAAGGGAAAAAATTGCACCCCGGAAACCACTGCACTGATTGATTTATGGGCGTGGAGATCAAACACGCTAAACTCACAAGAATGATGGCGACAGACAAAACAGATGCTTGACCACAGTTATGCAGACCCGGCTGAAAGCGAAATGCCATCAAATTCTTATGAAGCAAACCCCTGGACATTGTTGGCTATTGTACTACGATGTTGTATACCACATGATGTATGTACTGTATGTTGCTCTTTTAAGAGTTGCCGCCCCTCCCTCAGTATGTGCTCTGGGGAGGTGTGTGTGTTAGAAGGAGAGAACAGTGTAGGAGCTCAGGTGTGCTGCTCACACGTCCCCGAAACGCTCTACTCTTTTACACTTTTCTTTACTTTTACTTTATGTTTTGTAATATAATTTTGTGACGCTCAAAGAGACCGATAAAGGTTTTGTGCTGAACATCATTCTTGGCTCCGAGCTCTTTTTCCTCTCGGCTATCCGGCGCAAAGCGTCACGCCATATATTAAGCAAGCACAAGAAAGGCAACAGCTTTATTATGTAAAGGTGTTCCTTCAATTAAAAACAACCAGTTTGAGATTTATATCCGCTTGTCTTTTTTGAACTACACTAGAATCCCCCATCCCACCCCCCGCTGTTAAACAAATTTAACTCGGTAACTTTTACTCTGAGCACAATTTTAATAAGCTGCTTTTTACTTTCACTTGAGTAGATTTTTATAATGGCAACTTTACATGTACTTCAGTAAAATGTCACTGAAGTAACAGTAATTGTACTTGAGTACAAAAGTTTATTACTCTTTCCACCTCTGGTTCCTAGTATGCAGCGAATAGAATTTACCAAAAGTAGTCTAAGGAAGGAACACCATTGAAAGAAGAAAAACTGATCGTGGGTGAATGAAGGCTAGCCTGTCCCCCACCCCTTGGTCCGTTCCCACAGAAGAGCTATTGCGGCACAAATTCCTGAAAGCACTGGCTTTGATAGAAAGGTGTCATGCATATCAGTTTGTTGTGTTCAGCGCTGAGTAGCCGCAGACCGTTCAGGTACAAGGGGCACATGAGCATCAGAACTGGATACATGGAGCAATGGAGGTGGCCTGGTCTGATAAATCACATTTATTATATGGATGGCCGAACTGGGCAAGAGACGGCACCAGAATGCACTATGGGAAGAAGGCAATGCCAGCAGAGACAGTGTGATGGTCTGGCCAAAGTTCTGCTGGGAAACATTGCGTCTTGCCATTCATGTGGATGTTACTTTCGCATGTACCACCTGACCAAGTACACCCCCTTCATGGAAATCGTATTCCTTGATGTCCCTGTGACCTTTTTCAGCAGTTTAATGCACCCTCTTACACTGCAAACTTTGCTCAGGGATAGTTTGGGAATAAATTAAAAATGACTGAAGAATGGATTCGGCCTCAAAATTCCCCGGGTCGCAACCTGTTTGAGCGTCTGTGGGATGTGCGGCATTAAGTGAGACCTACAGTACTCAATATTAAGTAGGATGTTATATGGTTATTCGATGTGTGTGTGTGTGTGTGTGTGTGTGTGTGTGGACCTTGGCCGACCATTTTCTCTTGCACACTATTTGCATGGTTTATGTCCCTCAGAGGTTATTCAAAACAGAACAACTTGCTTTTGCATGTATTCGTCTACACCTTTCTGAAATGATTTTATGCTGGAGGTCAGGGGTGGAAAATGTGCAGAGAAATTATACTTTATATTATAGCAAAGAATGAATTATATGTCAAAATATTTCTTTAGTAAAAGTGGAACTATCCAGCCAAAAGCAGAGGACTGCCAAAAGTGAATAATGTTGTTAGTCTTTCGTCTGCTCCCGTTGGCGGGTCGCCACAACGCACCATAAGATATATACGGGTTTTAAGACAAATGCCCTTCCCGACGCAACCCTCTCATTTTATCTGGGCTTGGGACCGGGACCACATCCAGTGGCTTGGGTTTTGGGCATTGGCTGGAAATTGAACACGGCAGGCGAGAAACATACAGTACCACTGAGCCACCGATACCCCAAAGTGAATAACATTACTATTTTTAACCATAATCAAGAAATAAAAAGTAAAAGATTTTTAAATGATCAAATTGAGTTCATCATGGGATCATGTAAAAAGTAACTTTTAGCTCATACTATATTATCGTAAATAATTTTTAACCAACAATGGATCATTGTGCCTGAAAACATCATTCAATCATTGGACGAGCACGAGGTACCAACCCAGCGCAGGGCACACATGCACACATGCACACAGGAACTCACATAAAGCACGGGGAGCACACATAGACCCTAGGCAGCAATCGAACCCTGACCATGGAGGTGCGATGCCGCAGTGCTAACCACGACTCCATTATGTTGCTTCCTACCAGTCTAACATGATATTAGAGGGAAACACACACACACACACACACACACACACACAGGCATACTTTTTGGTCTATAAGCCAGGTCATCTTAAATTAGATGAAGTTCAAGATTTCTAGGGAGGCAAAAGAATTTTATAGAAATCTGTTTACAACATGATATTGATGCATTTTATTGCAGTAGGACTACGGGCACATCTTGGAATTTAATACTGTTGTCCAGTGCATCACACATTCCCAGACACACTGCTAGGTTTAGAACTAATCACACTGTGTACCATGTATTGCTCACGCTTGATAATATGATGAGTGTGTCTTTTATACACTCAGGAAATTGAAGCTAAACCGAGCCTATTCAGATAGCGGTAGTGCTCAGTCATTGGCTAGATAAGAGATGAAGATTTGTAACGAGTAGCTTGAAGGTCTACAATGAAATGTAAGGAGTAAATTCATTAAATTCATTGATGCCCAAGTAAGTTTACGTATGCCAAGAAAATATGTATAAGTGCTCAATAATTGTATTGTCCAGTGCAGCGGTACAGTGGAAGTTCAAATCTCTCCTCCGGTCTGGGTGTTTGTTTGTGGTTTGCATGTTCTCCCTGTGCTTGGAGGGCTTCGTCTGGGTACTCTGGGTTTCTTCCAACAGTCTAGAGACGTTCATTGTAGGCCAACTGGTGTATCCAAATTGCCCGTGATGTACGGTATGATTTGGTGTGTGAGTGTGTGCTTGTGTGCTCCCGGGTGTACCCTGCCTTGTTTCGTAAGCTCCCTGGAACAGACTCCAGGTCCCCTGAGATCAAACAAAGGAGCCGATCGATGGATGGATTTTCCAAAGCTGCCAGAGGTTTCTCAAACTGTGAAAAAGGTCGTTTTTTTCCCCCGTAATTTAATTTTAAATGTGAAACTCTCTGAAAATTTTCTAGATTCATTACATGTAAAGGGAAAAACAACAAGCTTTTTTTTTGTTTTGTTTTAATGTAGATGATTAAGACTTACAGCTCATTAAATAAATAAATTAATAAATAAATAAATAAACATTTAGTATGTCAAAGTATTAGAATATTTCATTTTAGTTTTGAATAAATTACTATTCATGCAGTATGAATACTGTGTATCTAGTCTGCTTCAGTACATGCATGGGGAAAAATGCTTTCAGTCTTCGACACCCTGCGCAAAGAGCATAAGCCACAGAAGGTGCTGTAGTGAAGCATATTCATGGAAAGTTGACTGAAGGGAAGAGTCTGGTAGGAAAAGGTACCTGACCAACAGGGATGACTGCAGCCTTAAGAAGATTGTCAAACAAAGATGATCCAAGACCTTGGAAGAGCTTCACAGCTTCGTGTATGTAGCGGTGACTTCAGGAAATGGGCTACAACTGCTGCATTCCTTGTTTCAAGACACACCTGGACCAAAGACAATGACAGTGGCATCTTACCTGCCCTCAGGGGGAAAAAACTGGACTGGTGCTTCGTGGTCCAATGTCCTCTTTTCAGAGGAAAATAAAATTTGCATTTCATTTGGGAATAAATAACCCTAACCCTAACCCTAACCCAGAGTCCTGGAATCCTGGAGTCTGGAGGTAGAGTGGAAAGACATGGAATCCAAGTTGCAATGTGACGTTTCTACAGTCAGTGATGATATGGGGTGTCACGTCATCATGCAGGATCATCGACAGACTCAAACTCTGGAGCATTTAGTACTGTTAGACTAGAATCAGAACAGCAACTATGACGAGACCCGAAACAGAGAAGACTGGCTCATTTCCACAGCTGAAGATGAGGCTAGGAGTTTATTATTACCAACATTGAAAACCACAATAATTATCCTAAAAAATAGACACAGCCAGAGACAGGAAGGGAAACACAGTAACTGTAGAAAATAAAAGGTAGAGATTTGATCAAGAGAATCCTTAGAGGCAGATTGAATGTCAGCATTTATACAATATTATTTAGTTTCACTTCCTTTTTTTTTTTTTTACCTGTGAATAGAAAACCTGCATTAGCAGTCATGTTTGTGTCATCATACACACATGCCTGTGCTGTTTGTTTGTTTATGATGATGATGATGATGATTAGTAGCAGTAGTAGTAGTGTTCTCTTAATTAATTCTATGTACCCCATAGAGTCATGATCCCGAATTCAGACCCTATTAAAATTAATCAATTAATACATGTTATGTACTGTATGATATGATGATATGACCTATTATAAACTTCCACAATATATGAATTCTGTAAGAAGTATATTTTGCTCTTTCATTACTTTATAGCATGACTTATAGTAAAGATGAAAAGCAAGCTTTTCTTTTACCTTAATAACTAGCGTAAGCAGCTGCCATTGGCGGGAAAAGAATTTGTAGAAATAAGTAAAACGTTAAAACTAAAAAAAAAAAAAGAAAAAAAGCTGAACACCTTTAATGCAATCAGTGATATTATTATTATTTTCAGGTTGAAGCCCATGTACATGTCTGCCTTTAACAATAAGGAACCCATAACATATTTCTTTTTAAACTGTAATTTCATTAAATTTTGTAACGTGTGACAACATTATATGCTATTGTGTTCCATTGGTAGCTAGATATTGGGAAATTAGAACAAGTTTTAATTTCATCTTATTACAAACAATGGGAAAGAGAGGATATAGAAACATTTAGGTTTACGCCTTGTTAACGCCAAGTTATACTTTCTTTAGTCATCAGCCAAATACACTCCCTGTTCGGTAATTGGAGAGTGAATCACAGATGAGAAATCGAAAAGGTTGCTCTGATAAAGATGAAGTTTTTTTTTTCTTGGACTGCTGAGTAGGACTCCAGTTCGAGCTCCATGCCGCTAGGCTGCCACTGTTGAATCCTTGAGCAAGGTCCTTCACCCCGAGTGCTCAGATACATACAGTACAATCGGGCATCAAACTGGCAACCCCACCCTGTAAATAACTGCCACAGAAACAACAGATATATCTCCAGGGTGGGGAGTATCCAATGCCGGATGTGCCATATGGCATGTAGTCAAACCTTTTCTTTCCACCCTGTGGTTGGTGGGTTGTTATCTGGGAACTCCTACAGTCCAAAGACATGCAGATTGGACTAACTGGTGTTTCCGATTACACATACTGTGTGAGTGGGTGTCCCCTGGCATAGTTTCATAGGCTATACAGGAAAGTGGTAAAGAGAGTGTGTAAACAAGAGTGAGTGGATTGTCAGGACGTAATGTACTTTGGTCTCGGATGAATCTGGGTGTTACAGCTGATCTAATAAGTTTGCATTAGGTGACATCTCTGAATGAAAAGCACCACCCAAAGACCAACATAACATATTTTAAAAGATGGTCTACTAATTATTATTTACAATAATATACAGTACAGACTAAAAGTTTGGACACACCTTCTCATTCAGCGAGTTTGCTTTATTGTGTTCTTTATTGTGTTCTTTAGCCCAAACGCGTCTCTTCTGCTTGTTGTCCTTAGCAGTGGATCCTAGCAGATATTCTAGCATGAAGGCCTGATTCACACAGTCTCCTCTTAACAGTTGTTCTAGAGATGTGTCTGCTGCTAGAACTCTGTGTGGCATTGACCTGCTCTCTGATCTGAGCTGCTGTTAACCCGCGATTTCTGAGGCTGGTGACTCGGATGAACTTATCCTCCGCAGCAGAGGCGACTCTCGGTCATCCTTTCCTGGGGCGGTCCGCATGTCAGCCGGTTTCTTTGTAGCGCCTGATGGTTTTTGTGACTGCACTTGGGGACACTTTCAAAGTTTTCCCAATTTTTCGGACTGACTGACCTTCATGTCTTAAAGTAGCTGCTTGTTTCTTGTCATAATACAAATTCAACCTCTTTGAATGAGAAGGTGTGTCCAAACTTTTGGTCTGTACTGTATATATAATATTAAAATGTTTAAATAAATAAAATATTTAAATAACTATATATATATATATATATAAATATATATATATATATATATATATATATATATATATATATATATATATATATTAAATATAAATATATTAATATGCATTTACAATATGCATATATAATAATATATAATAATATATATTTAAATAAATATATATGCAAAATGGCTACAACTTAACTCATTAATTCAATTGCTTTTCCTAGGCAAATCACCTGATGTATGATTTTAATAAAGCACCTATGAGCTCATGGCTATAAAACCTGACACAGATGCAAATTTCACTACAGCCAAATCCAACCTTGTACCTAGGCCAGACATATCAATGAATACTGAATAGTATAAATACATCTAAGAGTCTTATGCTTTGTGTTTCATATCGGAATAATAATCATTAATAATTTAATTAGGTTTTTATGATATCAGAATAATAAACTTTGGTGTTTTCAAGATCTTTTCACCAGTGTAGATGGTTAAAGGTTTCAATGTATTCAGTGAGAATAAAATGGCACACTGGTCATTTTATTTCAGCCAAACTGAGAAACTCTGAGATAGCTAAAATCATGTATTATTTGGGGCATTTAGGAACTAAGAAGCAAACGAGAGCAGTGCTATTGTAGGCAAATGTGCCGTACCTCACTAAGGTAATTTGCCTAAAAGCAAATAGGCTGCGCCTCATGTCCCTGCATCAGCCGTTTCTCAGCCATGTGTGTAGCTGTAACGAATGTAATAGATCAGTAAGTGAGTGGGGGAAAAAAAAAAAACCTGCCTACTACGAGGTTCTTTTTCCTCTCTCCGGGACGCCTGAGACTAAAATCACAGAGTGGAGTGGAGATTAAAACAGCAGTCCCATCAGAAAAGTGCAGTTCATATCTTTTGAAACCTCCCGAGAGACAAAATCGACTGTTGTGTACGTTGCATTTTCTCCTGACTGTTTCAGTTTATTAGCACCTGAAGGTTATGACTTAATCAATGTCTTTAAGCAGAAAGAAAGTCAGGAAAAGAATTATAGCTAACACATAGGGAATGCACAAAAATATACAGATCATGTAGTGGGGAGAAAAGTTCTTGTCCTCATTTGAGGACATTTAGATCTCAAGAAGTTATAATAATAATAACAATAATAATAATAATAATAATAATAATAACTTTTATTTACAAATAATTTAAAATGAATCCCATGTCATAGTGAGATAGTAGGTGCATATTTCAAGCCTTTCAAGTCTTCAAGTCTAAGCTAGATAATTAGCTATTTTTGCAAAATGTCAGTCTAAACAAACATTTCAGGAGCGTTCAAGTCAAACCATGACTTTTGATTGAGCAGAAAAACAGAACACAGTTATCCTGCTACACTAATGCACTTATCCCAGTGTTTCACTAGTGCTTGGGTGCCATCAAAGTAGAACGTTTTCTCAGTACACCGGAGCCAAGATTGGACTGTTACTTCATATCTGAAATTCTGGCCTCCCAGGAACCCCTTTACATGTGGAAATGGCTTGGACTGAGGTCTAAATGAGTTCCTGTAATGTGTAAGTGATGTTAGTCATTGATTGCGTGCACAGTTCCCACCGACAGATGCATCTCGTGCACAAGCTGGCAACAAGGTAGTCATGGATTTTCAAGGATCAGGCGTTTCACTCTCTGAACGTTCATGGGAATGACTGCAGTGGACTCTTAGCCACATCGGCTGGGATCGATATTCAGGGATGTACAGCCTTCTGTAAGGCTGTAGGGCTTTCTGAGGTTATGTGAACTTTCCCATGTCTCTATCTCTTTTCTCTCTCTTTGTTCTTTGACATATGTCCATGAAACATACTCCCTTACTGTGCTTCCTTATTCCTTAGGTGGTAATACTTTATATGTGACTTGCTGGAACCATTTCGTCTAATACGAATATGTCAATGTTATCAATGTTGTCTCATCTGTCTCATACCAAATCTCCATACGACTAATTATTTTGTTCTACATGCTAATTACTTTTGTGTCTTGGTAACAGATGTCCATCTCCAGTTGGTACAGGATGGAAATTGAAAATAAAACCAAAAATGAGTCATCTGCGAAGTCGCTTTATACACCTTATACAATATTGAAAACTGCACAACCACTCATTATTACACTGGTTACCATGTGAATTGTATTGTTTCTCGAAAATACGCACTCACTTCAAATCTGATGGCTGCAAAAGCCTACAAAAAAGTTGCGACAGGTGACATTGAGCATTGTATATGTTAATAACGCTTTCTTAGCATTAGGGCAATGATACCAGTCAACTTTAGCCAGCAGGAGTTTCCCTCATTCCTCTATTATGCAGCTCTTCAAAAAGCTGTGCAATTGTACCGGGTCTTTGTTGCCATGTTTTGCACTTCATAATGCACCACACATTCTCTGTTGGAGCAGGCAGGCCAGTCTAGCACCTGTACTCTGGGTTTAGCAGCCATGCCTGTGTAATCCGAGCAGAATGTGGTTTGGCATTGTCATGCTGGAAAATACAGGGATGTCTCTGGAATAGATGGTGTTTGGGTTGCAGCATATGTTGCTCCAAAAACAACATATTTTTCTGCATTAATGGTGCGCTCACAGATATGCAGTTTCCCCATGCCACTGGCACTGGCACTGGCACACCCTATACACCATGACTGATGCTGGCTTTTGGACCCTGATGCAGATGCTCCTTTTCCTCTTTGACCCAGAGAACATGACAGCTGTTGTTTCCAAAGTTTGAAATGCTGACACGTCAGACCACAAAACATGTTTCCAGTGTGCCACCGTCCATCTCATCCCAGAGACGTCTTGGATAGTATCGATGTATGGCTTTCTTAAATATATTGACAAATGGTGTTAATGGGCAAATCTTTTCCAAATCCACATCATGATATCCAGGGCAGAAACATGATCACTAGAAGATTCAAAATCGGTTTTCAGCCACGCCCTGTCACACTTTTAGATTTGACATGTTTTGTTGAATTTCTTGATTATTTTGTGTATCACTGGGGAACGTTATTCTGAAATGGGTAATTTCCTGTTGCATCTGTTGGAGCCTCGGCCCATCCTTTCTTTAGAAGACCAGGTCTTTCACTGAAACTCCTTGTACACAATAGCGTATAATGTTTCACATCATCAATTATGTTTCACATAATTTGCAGCTGTTACAGTTTATTGTAATTTATTTGTCATGAATTAGCTGTGTCTCCACTAGAAGACATATTTTTATATTTGCATGTTTAGTTATTATTTCTAATTTCCATACTGTCTCAACTTCTTTGGAACTGGGCTTGTACATGACACGTACAGGCCCATACCCCTCCCTCCCCCCCCCCCCCCCCCCCCCCACCAAAAATAAAATAATAATACTCTGTCTATCATGTGACTAAACTGGGAAGAACGTCAGAAGTATCGTTTGCACTTTTATGTCTTTAAGTCTTGTTTGTTTTTATGTCCATCGGTTTTAAACCTTCCTGTTTCTAATGAACATTAATTTTTAATAAATAAGTGCTCCCATTATTATTATTATTATTATTATTATTATTATTATTATTATTTTCAAGTTCATTCACTTTTGTTTGTTACTAAATCATGCATATGAATTAAAAGAGAAGAAAAAAATAAATCGTGGGAACAAATTGTATCTCTGTCACACAAATTAACAAAAGGTGGGAACGAATTAGATCTTGCTTGCATGAATCAACTTAAAACCAAGGTGTTAGAACAATTTGCAAATCTTGTGTGCATGAATTCACACACACACATGCACACACACACACACACACACACACACACACACACACACACACACACACACACACACACACACACACACACACAAAAGAAAGTGGAAATGTATTATATCTTGTGATCATAAATGAACCAAAACGTTGGAACGGATTATATCTTGTGCACAAATTACCCAAAACATTGGGACGATTTCGTTAAATGAGTGAAAAAATTAAGAAAAAAGAAAAAAAAAAAAAGCTGCATGCATCCTGGGGACTGTAGACAAATAAATGAGTGTGAAAAAATTAAATCACATGAACTAAGTGAGAAAAAAGGCAGTTGAAAGTACAGAAGTACAGAAAGTACAGAAGTACAGACTGCAACGCAACGAAGAACACATGCAGTAGATTCCACATACTTTTTTTTTTTTTTTTTTGCAAAATGTGCAGTATGTGAATATTCAGGAGTGAATAAAACTGGAAAAGTAATGCCTGTCCACTTAGCGGTGGCAAAGTTAAATAACGCTTTCAAGACATAAACTAGAAAAGGAAAACTTTTTTTTTTTTTCTTCTTAAGTTGTATACGTGACATCAGCGCTGAGAACTACAAACAGGATAAGCACATTGTTAAGCGATGCAGTGTTGCGACATTCTTGGCCGAGCTCCTGCATCTCCTCAATCCTACTGTAACCTGTTTTAATGCCCCTGCCGTCAGTTACGCTGTACAGCGCGCCATAATATCAATAGTCGAAAAAAACTTTAAGAGTGTCTGAGAGCCGTGTTGATTCCCTGCAGGCTGCAGAGCAGAACAGGAGAGACGGGTGTCGGTGTGAGGTCCTTTAAGGACACGGCAGGTTGTGCGAGGACACACGGAGGGACGCACAATGGAGCCGGTGTCTTGTGTGTCTGGGGACGGGGGTGTGGGAGCTGTATCAACATTAAATACAAAGCCCAGAAGAACAGAACGTACAGTATGTGCTGTCTGTGTGTGTGTGTGTGTGTGTGTGTGTGTGTGTGTGTGTGTGTGTGTGTGTGTGTGTATATTAAACGTAGCAGTATATAGCGAGGTTAGAGCTGCCTGATTAAAAGGTGTATACACCCCACCCATTTTTATGCCATCTATGACCTAGATAAACTTAATTGTGTGAGTGTGTGTGTGTGTGTGTGTGTGTGTGTGTGTGTGAATGTAACCAAACACATTTGGCAAGGTACATCGCTGACACAATAGAAATGCCACTCTGATTAACATGCTGCAATATCTCCTGAGAGGACCAGGAGAACATGGGGCATCAGGGGACGCTTAGTGTCCATACACACCACACACTTTATGCTGTGTGTGTGTGTGTGTGTGTGTGTGTGTGTGTGTGTGTGTGTGTGTCTGAGAGAGTGAAAGAGAGAAAGAAAAAGAGAGAGAAAGAGGGAGACTTTTAGCTCTCATTGTATGTGTGTGTGTGTGTGTGTGTGTGTGTGTGTGTGTGTGTGTGTGTGTGTGTCTTCACTTCGTTTGTGTATGTGAAAACCAGGTCACTACACTATACATGCTTTCATCATATCTAAAACGGTCTAGCCTATATCGTTGTGACGTGTGTGTGTGTGTGTGTGTGTGTGTGTGTGTGTGTGTGTGTGTGTGAGTGCATCTTGAAAAGCAGGTCAGCCCTTGTTGCTGTGCTGTGATCCCGGACGTTCTCTATGTCCTTATACAGTTTTGCCAAAGGCATCTTTTTGCCACATAGGAAGTTGCCGGTTGTTGCTGCCTGCCATCAGCCATATATTCCTGCTCCACACTCACACCTATAAAGTATTTATACCGTCTGCTTAATTAGGAACAGCAGGACAATAAATACACCCATCCGGATGCAGGTCAAGAGATCCAGTTAGTGTTCACATGAACGGTCTGGAAAAATATGTAATCTTTGTTTTTTCTTTCAGCTTGCTTTAAGCTCTGTTATCTGATGTGCAAGCTGGTTCCATCCACAGAACGGTGCTGTTTTTTGTTTTGTGCACCATGCTGCTTGAATTCTCAGCAGATGAGCAGTTTCTGAATTATCCAAACCAGCTCCTCTGCCACCAAGAACCATGCTGGAACCAAAACAGAAAATCTTCTTCTTTTTTTTCTTTTTGCATTTTGTTATGTTTCACACTTACACTATATTGCCAAAAGTATTCACTCGTCTGCCTTAACATGCATATGAACTTGAATAACATCCAATTCTTTATCCATATGGTTTATTTGGATATTGTACCACCCTTTGCAGTTATAATAGCTTTACTTCTTCTTTGAGGGCTTTCCACAAGGTTTAGAAATGTTTTTATGGGGATCTTTGACCATTCTTCCAGAAGTGCATTTGTGAGGTCAGACACTGATGTTGGACGAATTCACCGTCTCCATTCCGTCTAAATTATTCACGAGGGTTTTATCTGGTTGAGGTCAGGACTCCGTGCAGGCCAGTCAAGTTTTTCCACACCAAACTCGCTCATCCATGTCTTTATGGATGTTGCTTTGTGCACTGACGCACAGTCATGTTGGAACTGGTGTGAGGTTGTTTTTCAGGAGTTGAGCTTGGTCCCTTACCTCCAGTGAAATTAACTCTTAGTTCTGCAGCATACCAAGACATTTGGGACAATTTCATCCTCCCAACTTTGTGGGAACAGCTTGGCGACGGCCCCTTCCTGTTCCAACACGACTGCTCACCAGCGCACAAAGCAAGGTCCATAAAGACATGGATGAGCAAGTTTGGTGTGGAAGAACTTGACTGGCCTGCAGACCTCAACACCTTTGGGATGAATTATAGCGGAGACTGCGAGCCAGGCCTTCTCGTCCAACATCATTGTCTGACCTCACAAATGTCCTTCTGGAAGAATGGTCAAACATTCCTAAACTTTGTGGAAAGCCTTCCCAGAAGAGTTTAAGCTGTTATAGCTGAAAAAGGGGACGGGGCCAACATCATATAAAACCTTCTGGATTAAGAATGGGATGTTACTCAAGTTCATATGCATGGAGAGACAGGCGAGCGAATACTTGTGTATTTTAAATGGATTTAATTTCTTTTTTTCTTTTTTTTTTACCTCATCATTCTGCACAACTACTCCACAGGGGCAAGGAAAATACTTCCTGTTTCATGAGTATTCAGACCTTTTGTTATGACACTTGCAGTTTCTTCAGCTCTGGTGTATCCTGCTCTTATCAGTGGTGCTTGTGATGCTTCTAAAACTTGTTTGAAGCCCACCTGTGCCTAAATGAGTTTAATGGAGACAATTAAGAAACACACAGACTCATCTATATAAGGTCTCACAGTAGATTGCCCATGTCAGAGTGGAAACAAATCTATGAGGTCTAGACAATTATCTGTAGACTGACGACAGGATTGGGTCAAGACACAGATTTTCATAAGGAACTTTCTGGAACAAGAGCTTGGTAGACTCCATCAAGGAAGAGATTTTGAACAACCAAGAATTTTCTCAGGTCTGCCCACCCAAATAAACTGAGTAATCAGGGATGAAGGGCCTTGGTCAAAAGAGGTAACCAAGAACCCAAGGGCCACTATATACACACGTGGACAAAATTGTTGGTACCCTTCGGTCAATGAACGAAAAACTCACAATGGTCACAGAAATAACTTTAATCTGACAAAAGTAATAATAAATAAGAATTCTATTAATGTTAACCAATGAAAGTCAGACATTGCTTTTCATCCATGCTTCAACAAAATTATAAAATAAAAATGAACTCATGGAACAGGCCTGAACAAAAATGATGGTGCCCCTAACTTAATAGTTTGTTGCACAACCTTTTGAGGCAATCACTGCAATCAAACAATTCCTGTAACTGTCAATGAGACTTCTGCACCTCTCTGCAGGTATTTTGGCCCACTCCTCATGAGCAAGCTGCTCCAGTTGTTTCCGGTTTGAAGGGTGCCTTTTCCAGACAGCATGTTTCAGCTCCTTCCAATGATGCTCAATAGGATTGAGGTCAGGGCTCAGAGAAGGCCACTTTAGAATAGTCCAATGTTTTCCTCTTAGCCATTCTTGGGTGTTTTTAGCTGTGTATTTTGGGTCATTGTCCTGTTGCAAGACCCATGACCTGCGACTGAGACCCAGCTTTCTGACACTGGCCAGCACATTTCTCTCTAGAATCCCTTGATAGCCTTGATATTTCATTGTACCCTGCACAGATTCAAGACACCCTGTGCCAGATGCAGCAAAGCAGCCCCAGAACATAACAGAGCCTCCTCCATGTTTCACAGTAGGGACAGTGTTCTTTTCTTGATATGCTTAATTTTTCCGTCTGTGAACATAGAGTTGATGTGCCTTGGCAAAAAGTTCCATTTTTGTCTCATCTGTCCATAGGACATTCTCCCAGAAGCTTCGTGGCTTGTCAACATGTAGTTTGGCATATTCCTGTCTGGCTTTTTTATGATTTGTTTTCAACAATGGTGTCCTCCCATGTAGTCCACTTTGGCTCAAACAACGATGGATGATGCGATCTGACACTGATGTTCCTTGAGCATGAAGTTCACCTTGGATCTCTTTAGAAGTCTTTCTGGGCTCTTTTGTTACCATTCGGATTATCCGTCTCTTTGATTTGTCATCGATTTTCCTCCTGCGGCCACGTCCAGGGAGGTTGGCTACAGTCCCATGGATCTTACATTTCTGAATAATATGTGCAACTGTAGTCACAGGAACATCTAGCTGCTTGGAAATGGTCTTATAGCCTTTACTTTTAACATGCTTGTCTATAATTTTCTTTCGAAACTCCTGAGACAACTCTTTCCTTCGCTTCCTCTGGTCCATGTTGAGTGTGGTACATACCATGTCACCAAACAACACAGTGACTACCTGGAGCCCTATATAAAGGCCCACTGACTGATTACAAGATTGTAGACACCTGTGATGCTAATTAGTGGACACACCTTGAATTAACATGTCCCTTTGGTCACATTATTTTCAGTATTTTCTAGGGGTCCCATCATTTTTGTCCAGGCCTGTTCCATGAGTTATTTTTTTTAAATAATTCTGTTGAAGCATGGTTGAAAAGCAATGTCTGACTTTCATTGGTTAACATTCATAGAATTTTTTGAAATTATTACTTTTGTCAGATTAAAGTTATTTCTGTGAGTTTTTCTTTCATTGACCAAAGGGTACCAACAATTTTGTCCACGTGTGTATATGAGACCCTGAGTTCCCTTGTGGAGAAGCACTCCACCAATCAGGCTTCTGTGGTAGAGAGATCAGACAGGAGTAATTCCTCAATAAAAGGCAGATGACAGCTCACTGGGAGTTTGCCAAGAAACAAAATCCTCTGGTCTGATGAAAGAAAGATTGAACTATTTGCGATCAGTAAATAAGGCAGTATTTATCAAGGCACTAGCTTATTAATCATGCAGTGGGAATGTTTTTCTGCAACTGGAACTGGAAGGATTAGTTAGTTTAGAGGGAAAATTGGTGCAGATAAAATAAAACACTTTTCAGAGTCCTCAGGATCTTATTCAACAAGACCATGAGCCGAAGAAAACACAGAGGAGTGGCTTCAGAACAACTCTGTGAATGTCCTGGAGTGGCCTAGCCAGAGTCCGGACCTGAACCATCTCTGGAGAATGGCTGTGCACTGACCCTGCCCGGTCAACCTGTTTGATCTTGAACAATTCTGCAAGTGGAAGAATCTTCCAAAGAAAGATGTGCCAAGCTTGTAGCATTCTTGGGGCTGTAATTGCTGCCGAAGGTGCTTTAGACAAGTACGAAGTGGCGGGTCTGCATACTTTATAAGAATAAATTAATTAACCAAATTATCTATCTATCTATCTATCTATCTATCTATCTATCTATCTATCTATCTATCTATCTATACAGTGGAACCTTGGATTGCGAGTAACATGGTTTATGAGTGTTCCGCACACCGAGCAAGTATTAGTTTACGAGTGCCGAGTATCATGTATCGCGCATACGACTCTTATTTTGACACCGAGCGGCAAGTGATCACAACTGAGCCAATGATTTTTCTTTCTCTTGCGCTGCGGGAATTATGTTAAATCGTCTCCCGTCCTGGTTCCCTTGTGTCAAAATAAGAGTCCCCTGCTGCGTCTTAGTGCTCGTCTCTAATAATCAACATCTCCCTCTCTCTTCTGTGTGCGCGTGCATAATTTGACATTGTGCCTCACATACACCGACACACACACACACTTACTTTGTGTGTGTGTGTGTACGCGCGCGCGTAATTTGACACCGACATTTTAAAAAGCGAGGTGTGGGCAGGGAGGAAGAGTTTTACTGTTTAAAACGAGGCAAGGGGCTAATTCCACACACACACACACACACACACATACAAATACACGGCGCCTGCGCACACAAACGGAAACACTTAACTGTCTGGATTTATTTTTACTTTTTTTTTTATGTTAAGTGCAGGTTAATTTGTTTTATCTTTACTTTATATGTTGTATTAATTATTTTTATGTATTTATTGTTTTGGGCTGTAGAACAAATAATTTGAGTTTTCATTATTTCTTATGGCAAAATTAAATTTGGTTTATGAGTATTTTGGAATAATCAGTATGCTCGTAATCCAAGGTTCCACTGTATGTATATATATATATATATATATATATATATATATATATATATACTTCTAGTCTCACATCTCTGCAAAATAAAAGATTTCAATAATAGTACAGACTGTTTTTGGCTTCTTTTCCTTTTTTTTTTTTTTTAAATCCCATTGTCTCAATATACAAAATTACACTGTTCTTTTTACTTTGTGTGTGTGTGTGTGTGTGTGTGTGTGTGTGTGTGTGTGTGTGTGTATGGAGGGGGTGATGCAATAAGGCTAAGTTTAAAAAAGCAGGTCAGACATTGCTGCTATGACGTTACACACCCTGTCTGTACTTAGCCTTTACACTGTTTAGTCTATATTGTGTGTGTGTGTGTGCGTGCCCGCATATGCGTGCATGTGTGTATGTGTGTGTATGTACATGTGGCCAGATTTAAAAAAGCAGGTCAGACGCAATGTACACTATCACCATATGTGTATACACCTGTTTTTCTGTCCTTGCTGTGACCAGATCTGAATATTTTTATTTCTCTCTCTCTCTCTCTCTCTCTCTCTCTCTCTCTCTTTCTCTGACACACATAGACACTCATTCAGCCACACACACTCTGCTGAAACTGTGTTTTTTCTGTAAATTCTTGGGTAAAAAAGGAAAAGGGACAGCTGCCTGATAGGCAGGGGCAGAGCTAATTTCAGGGCCAGAAAAATGCAGACAGAAGCCTGAAATTTAAGACGCTAGCCTGATGCATTGCAGGGCAACAAATCTCTGAGATTTTACATTTTATATTCAAGGAAAACTATGTGAAGCCCTCGGATTGAACAGATTTTCTGCGTTAATTTGTCAGAATATGTGATTTGATCTTCATCTAAGTCACGGCAATAGACAATGCTTAAGGTGATAACACACACACACACACACACACACACACAATTATAATCTTTCATGTCTTTATTGAACACACTCATTAAACATTCACAGTGCTGGAGGAAAAAGTAAGTGAACCCATATATTAATTACTTCAATGAAAGCTAATTGAAGTCAGTATTTTGCACACCTGGAGTCCAGTTAATGAGTTTGGAGGTGTGTGTTAGAGCTCCACCTCAAACATTTCAAATTTGCTGTTTATAAGTAGCATCTGTCTCGCATAAAGGAGAACTCTGAAGACATACGATCTGCATAAGGCTGGGAAGGGGGACAGAAAGTAATCCATCAGTCGACAGTCAGACAAACTGTCTATAAATGGAGACAGTTTCGTACTTTGGCTACTGGTGCCGTGTAGACGTGGGCGCCCAGCCAATATGATTCCAACGGCGCAACGCAGAATCCTCAATGAGGTAGAAAAGAACCCAGAAGTATCAGCTAAAGGCTTGACGACATCACTGGAACTGGCGACGCGTTTCTGTTCATGAGTCTACCATACGTAAGTCATTGAACAGGCAGGGTGTCTATGGCAGAACACCACGGAGGAAGCTGCTGCTCTCCAAGAACACATTGCTGCACGCTCGAAGTTTGCCAGAGTGCACCTTGGCAATCCGCAACGCTACTGGGAAAATGTTTTGAGGGCTGATGAAACAAACGTTGAATTGTTCGGGAAGAATACTCAGCACTTTGTATGGTGCAAAAAGGGCATAGCTTATCAAAACATCCTCTGAGTAGCGAAGTATGGAGCAGCAAGCAGTGGGATTTGCTTCCTCAGAGTGATTCTTGCCATCATCAGAGGGAAAGTAAAATCCCAAGTTTACCAAAATATTCTACAGAATAATGTCAGGGTGGCCGCCTGCCAGCTGAGTTTGTTCAATAAAGGCACGAGAAATTAGAATTCTGTGTGTATTATTTTCTTAAGCATATTGTTTGTCAATTGTTGTGACTTCAAAGAAGATCAGATCACATGTTATGGCAAAATATTCCAAGGGATGCACATACTTTTCCTTAAGAAGGACAGATCCTTCTTAACCTATGGGCTGTGGGGTCAGGCCTCCATGGATCAGACTTGTTCGTTTGACATATTTCATGAATTCTGTGGGGGGCAATCCATTATACCGTAGGACACACACAACACACACAGTACAAGCGATTTGGGAACTCCAGTTAACCTAATCTGCAAGTCTTTGGACTGTGGGAGGAACCCGGAGTACAAGAGGAAAGCCACCAAGCACGGGGAGAGCATGAAAATTGAAAAACTTGAAAATGAAGTACAATTTCAGTCGGACCAAGATGTTTGTATGTATTTTAAAATTAGCCAGACTAACGCAACGCCATGGAAATGCATTGAGTGAAATTTACCTAGCTAGTTAATTCCTAACCTGCTTTTCAGCATAACTTCTAGTTTTGTTGACCTTTTTTTTTTAAATTTTTTAATTTTTTTAGGAAAATATGAGGATCAAACAGGAGGCCTGACCAACAGATAAAACAAATGATCAAAAAAAAAAAATACTCATATAGATACAGACACATGTACTTCCCCCCACTTTTTTTTTTATTATAGCAAAACAATGACCAACTGCTGGGTTTATATCTAAAAATGAAGTAAACTGGGTTTTGTTTAACTGAAACACTGGTTAAGACTAACAAAAAACACACAGATGGAATTAAGTTCCAAATGAAAAGTCATAATAATATGAAAATCATTAGCCATTGAAACCTGATAACCTCCGGATATTGAGGTCCTGGAGCTATATGTGCTGTAATTCAGGTTCACCTGGACACGTTCGGTTTGGGAGTCTGTGAGTCTCTCCGTTGTCTAATGATATAAAAAATAGAAAAGAAATATAACTCAGTGCTCAGAGAAAGTAAAAGTAATATGTGTGTGTATGTGTGAGAGAGAGAGAGAGAGATGAGATGAAATGACATGACATGAGATCCTGAGACGGTTTGGCCTTGTTCAGGTGGGAAGCTCTGAAGGACAAAAGCCCTTGGCCCAGACTCACCGAGTGTGACTTCACACTGAATAAAGAAAGTAGCACACTGCACACTGTGTCAATGTGGCCTTTTGTGCTCTCCAGACGCTTTGTGTGTGTGTGTGTGTGTGTGTGTGTGTGTGTGTGTGTGTGTGTGTGTGTGTGTGTGTGTGTGTGTGTGTCTGTGTGTGTTAGTGGAGCAGGTCTGCTGAGACCCATGGTAGACAGTTGCAATGTTTTCAGAGCCCTGAGACACTCTACGATCACTGAACACACACACACACATGCACACACACTCCGAAACCTTACAGCACAGATATCTCCAACTGTTCTCACCAACTGAACAATAATTACATTTCTACATGTGCAATATATATATATATATGTTTCTTTTATTAATAACAAGAGTTGTGATCATCACCGCTCTGGTATTCGATATTCTAGTAGCCGTATTCTTCGAAGGAACAGTCGAGTGCAGAAGTTTTTATCCCCTTGGCAGGGATTGATGGCTGGCAGATGGTGGTCTGGATGTCGACTTAGCAAAGTGTTTCAGTGTTACAAAACCAAGTCCTCGTACAAATACTGTAGCAGAACATTTAGAACATGTATAAAAATAGCTGAAGGTCAGGGCTGGTAGCTTTCTAAACATTAGAAATATTAAGGACAAGAGTATTTTTTAATGTTTTAGTGTTTTTAATCTGAATAGTGAACTAATGATAAAAAAAAACAATAATTATAATGAAAACAAGATCTTTAAAATCTAAGATCTTTTAAAAGGTCTTACTTCTAGCTCCAGTATGACCTCATCATTAACGTGCCACTATTCAGTCATGTAAGTTTTTAATTTATAAGCCGGAAATTTTATCTAAGGTTTACAAATTAAATGGCTGAATCCACCTGCTCCATGGTGTCTGAGTGCGAAATGATCAAAATCCACCACTGTTATTTCACTGTTTATCTAATAAAAATAATATGAAAATGAGATGAGATTGCATCCTAGAACAAAGCAACAATCAAAGAAATAAGACAGAATTGAAAAGACACAACCAAATGCTAGGTCTTAGTCAAATTATTGAAATATAATATATAAGAGAATATTTACATCACAATAATTTTGCCGACAATTTAGCCTTTGGCTTAGTACTGTTGCCTTGCACCTCCAGGGTCGAGGGTTCGATTCCCGCCTTGGGGTCTGTGTGCATGGAGTTTTCATGTGGCAATACAGTATATTGTAAAATATAATGCAATATATTAAATAATACATTCCATATATATGAAAATAATGCTTATATATTATATATTGCAATATATGAATAGACCATGTATGGATATTGCAATAAAGATAAAAAAAATATTATATTTATACTTAAAATTGTTTTATTTAAACATTATATATATATATATATATATTAATTAGGTCCTATTGTGGTAATCACCACTGGCATCCACGGTCCCTAGTTGGACAATAGAGGTTACTAGATGGATGGATAGAAATTCTGATGTCTCCCACTAGGTGTCACACAATGAGCACCGTCGACTCGCACCTCCATCGTTGAGGGTCAATTCTCACCGCGAGTCTGTGTGTGTGGAGTTTGCATGTTCTCCCTGTGCTTGGTGGGTGTCCTCTTGGTACTTCGGTTTCCTCCCACAATCCAAAAACATGCAGATTGGGCTAATTGGCATTTCTAAATTTTGCTTAGTATATGAGTCTGCATGATTGTGTGCTGTGATGAGACTGCCATTCCCAGCCAGGGTGAGGACCTAGTGTCCAGAGTCCTCTGTTATAGGCCCAAACCTCTAACCCTGTACAGGATAAGTGGTACAGAGTGAGTGATATCTCACCCTAGATCTTTCATAAAATCATGTATAATATCTATAAAAAAATAAAAAAAAGAATAAAAGTGGAACTGGACGGAGGAAGGCTGGATAAAGATTGATTAGTTCCAACCAGTCTGGCCATTCGCCTCTGACCTGTCATTAACACGATGTTTTGGCCTGCAAAAGTGGATACTTTTTGTTTTTCACACCACTCTGAGTGAACTCCAGAGAAGAGTGAACTCTGTTTGTCTAACATTTCCAGGAAATCCACACTCACACAAAAAAAAGAAAGAAAGCCCATCTGGTACCAACAACCATGCCGCTGGTAAGACAAAGAGATCACGTCTCTTTTTCTGTTTTCCTTCATGCTGTTGTTCAACATTAACTAAAGCTCCTGATTTGTATCTGCATCATTTGTAATGCCTTGCACGAGACCTACTGTTATTAAAAAAAAAAAATTTTTTTTTTTTTTAAATCGAGATGTTAAAATCTTTCGCGTTAAACGACGCCATAGATCGGATTTGTTTGTCCAGGACGTCCCACAGATCACATTCACACCGGGGGAAGTCTGAAGACCAGGTCAAACTCCACTGTGTGTCATGAACCTCACATCATTTCTAAAGAAAAAAAACTATATTTGCAGTGTGGCAGGGTGTCTGAAAGACGCCACTGTCATTAGGGAACACCTTATTTCTATGAAGGATGATACATCTTAAAGTAACGTCCACATGAATACCAGGACACATGATTTCCCGGTAGAACATGTGGCCAGAGCTACTCACTGTCTCTGCTGGTGTGCGGTCTTCCCATGAGTACTCCGGTTTCCTCCCACAGTCCAAAAACATTTAGTGTGGGCTGACCGCTGCTTCCAAATTACCTGTTAGTATGTGATTTTGTGTGCGTGTCCTCCATGTGGCCTGGGATCGGCACGAAGCCCCACTGACCCCCCCAATGGATGGAGCAAATGGATGGAAGGATGTATGGATGGGTGAATGAACATATACAGTACAGGAAACATATTACACATACAATTGCCTATAGGCAATTACAGTGATGCAATTTAACAAGACTGGTTAAACTAGTATCGGTGCATAAAGTGCTGTGTGAAATTGCAGAAGTGCTGCAGAGTCCACACGACTCCCTCCTTTCTGAGGAAATCGATTGGGTCGAAGATAAAATGTCACACCTGAGAGCAAGATTCGGTTTCCATTTTCAGCCTGCATGTGCACTTTTGCAGCTTCGCTGTCTGCGTCCGAGAAGAAGTTCCTCTGTTATGGGAGATGTTATGATTGGAGATCATTTACATTTAGACTAAATAAAGACAGAGAGAGAGAGAGAGGGAGAGAGAGGGAGAGAGAGGGAGAGAGATGGCACGGAGATTAAACTGAAAATGGAGAGTGTGAGGAAGGAGAGACAAGGAAGTAACACACCTTCAGTCCGCAGCGTGGTGCTGAGGGAAGAGGAAAACAGAGGAGGTAGGAGACGAGAGAGGGAGGGAGGGAGTGGTAATAAAACTAAAGGAGGGACTGATGGATGAAGAGAGTGAAGGAGGGATGGGACGTCCCCTGAGTGACCCAGTGAACAGCAGACAGGCAAACAGGCCAAGACTCCTTTCAACACTCAATGCACACACACACACACACACACACACACACACTCACACACACACACACACACACACAATGCCTGGCGTCAACAGTGGCTGCCTCGTGTTGGAATAACACAGTTTCTCCCTCCATGTTACATGCTGCCATGTTTCCAGCACTCTACTCAGAACTAATCAGGGACATGAAATTGAAACACAGTCCTGCTACTGTACATGGAAACCTAATCCATAGCATGGACACACACACACACACACACACACACACCTCTGTCATGATAACGGGTACATTTTTACACCTTGTTAGATGTTAAAAGGACACATTGCATTGAAGAGGCCCTGTAAATGACAGCTTCTGACCCTAATCACATGCAAAAATGTTCTGGATCAGAAAATTCCACGCATCAGCAAATAATCAGAGTGTGTGACCGCTGTGACAACTTGTACATTTGCGATGGCGAGCAGTAAAGCGTTCCCTTCCTGTGTAGATGTGCATCAAGGAGTCTTTGGCTGAATGCCATTTCGATTGATTTCTCTCATTTACTCATCTTGAGGATTTGCTTCATTCTAGTCGTGGAGCACAGCCCAGGATCACCAAGCCATCTCAACGTGACGGCAACGCTGCCTCCTGCAACACACCGTGGATTTTCATTTCATGCAAATGCCATGCGACGTAGTAAAAAGACAAATGCAAATGATCGGCACGGCTATGATCTCCTTTTACTCTACGCATGCCAGACTGCACAAGAGGGTGTTCGGGGCAGCACGGGGCTCCAAACACATTCAATGATCTCGGAGTGTGAACACAAAATCAATCAATACTTCATAGGTCTGATTTACTCTGCCTGAATGCAGTCACAGACATTTTCCTTTTTTAAATAATTGCCGATCGGTGATAAGCGTAACAAGAGCCGTGCTGTGTAATATGATGATGAGATAAAACTCTCAGCTGTGTCTTGTATAGATTTGGACAATATTAGACATGACTAATAACATAATGTCAATGAAAGGAATCGATTGTGCCATATACATTTCACATTTTTTCTTAACAACATTAGAGAAGAACGGACAACATGGAATGATTAGGCAATGACGCACAAACGGAAGAGCTGTTGCATGATGTTATATGATTTGTTTGTCCCCACCTGGTGAATCTAATTAACCGCGACTGGGGGAGCCGGCGACTGTTGGCGGCTACTATGTAGCCAAAAGCTGAGAAGAATAAAGCATGGAGGTGGTGGACCGTCCTGCAATTTAGACTAAATGTATAAATCGAACTATTATTAAACTAATAACATAAATTGTCCACTTATTTTGTTTTATAATAGCCTCAGCCATGGGCTTAACGTACTATTATCTTGTAATCAAAACTAGCCAGGACGCCCCAACGTCATATAATAATAATGAATTCAAATGACCAACCATTATAAAAAAGGATGAAGTGGTCGGCTTTCTCAATTCAATGTAATTGACAAGCAAAGAATTACACCTCGCCCCTCCCTCACCCGTCTCCTGTCCTACATGGGACACTCCTACAGTGCTCCTACAGGGCAGTGGTGGTTCAGAGGGCTAAGGCACTGAGTTACTGATCGGAAATTCGGCGGTTTGATTCCCAGCTCAGCCAGGTTGCCACTGTTGGGCCCTTGAGCAAGGCCCTTAACCCTAACTGCTCCAGGGGCGCTGTACCATGGCTGACCCTGCGCTCTGACCCCAGTTACACTGGGATATGCGAAGAAGGAATTTCACTGTGCTGTAATGTATATGTGACAAAATAAAGCCTTTAGGCTATAAGGCTTTAAACTTTACATGGGTGGACATCTCGACTCTCCCACCTCCCACTTAGTGTTGAACCCCAAGTTATGCACTTGGCCTCAGCTAATTAACTGTTCTGGGGTTCAATCACAAACAGCATAATATGGAAAAGTAGTGCACTATGTACTGTAGGTTCCCTTGTTTCACACACCAAGTAGTGCCCTCGATCCGGGCGGATCCTGTGAGGCACAGTGATCCTTATCAATAAACATCCCGGTGCCGTTATTCTGTATCCTGTAAAATGCCTCTCGTCCAATCACATCGGGAAACAGAACAAAACAAAACCAAACAACCAGACATGAAAGGACAAGGACTTAATGAGAAGGAGGCACGACAAGTCTTTGCACAAAAAAAAAAAAAAAAAAAGGCGTATAAAGGTAAAAATTAAAAAAAAAAAAAAAAGAAGAATCAGGAACTAAACACAAAGTAGGTGCAAACACTCAACACGGTAATCAGGTGATAAACGAGTGATAGGATTAGGAGCGAAAACGAGACACACTGCACATGGCTGTGTAAACAAAAACATAACAGGGGCTTAATACAAAACACAAAAGCAGCGCTGTCCACAGTGTGACACCATCCATTCATCCATCCAAGCTTATCCTTTTAAGCTCACAGTGGGTCTGGAGCCTATTCATTGCAGGACACACACATACACACACTCGCACACACACGGGTAATCTGCAAACACCACTTAGCCTTATCCGAATGGTTTGGGATTGTAGGAGGAAACCCACCAAACACGGGGAGAACATGCAAACCCCATGCACGCGGACCCGAGACAGGAATCGAGCCCTCGACCCTGGAACTTAACTAGAATTTCTTTTTTAAATTTGGCCACACCCCCATCTTCTAACATCTGGACAGAAATGTTATGTTTAAGAGCAAAGCATACATGGTTTAATGTTACGTTTATCCCTTTCTTGAATTTAATATTCTTCTCTCAAAAACATTTCGACATAAATTACACCTCCAAATCCATAATCATTCCAAACAGGATTATAAAGCTCAGTAAAGAAACGATCTTCATTTGCTAATTAGAATCAATCGTGCTCATTCATTTTACACCCAGAATGTTCTTTTGGTTAAGTTAAGTTCCCGGTGACCGGCTCTGACTCGCCTGACTGGAAGATTCCGTGTGAGTGTATAGTTCAGGATCTGCACGCTAAATGAGGAAACAAATAGAAACTTATCAGTGTTTGCTTTTCTAATTCAAAGCAAATTAACGAAAAAAAAAAAATAAGCTGATGGACGTCCAATCATCTTCACAAACATGTCGGAAAGCCTGATAGGAATCTGATAACACACACGTCACGGCCCCTTCACAGATAACGCTGAGATCATTATTGCTATTTTTGGCCTCACTGTCCATACTGAAATGAAAGAACGACCAAAAACACCACACCCATAATCATTTTGTGAGAATATAAAGAATGATATCATTCTGCATTTTTTCAGGCCAGTTGTGACTAATAACCCGAGAGCACCGATTACTCAAGACTGTTCCTATTTATTCAAGCATGGTACGTTAATTTGATTTAATGACTTTAATGACAGGATTCTCTCTCTCTCTCTCTCTCTCTCTCTCTCTCTCTCTTTTTCTTTCTCCACTGTCTGAAAGTGTATGTAATAATATAAACGTGTGATTTCATTTTATATCCAATGATCCACTGTGTTAAAAACCCATATACCACCATATGTCTTCATAAAAGACACATCTCTCTCTCTGTCACACACACACACGCACGCACGCGCGCACGCACGCACACACACACACACACACACACACACACACACACACACACACACACACACACACACACACACACACACACACACACACACACACACACACACACA
The DNA here is from genome assembly GCA_030347435.1 of Clarias fuscus. Classification (NCBI taxonomy): domain Eukaryota; kingdom Metazoa; phylum Chordata; class Actinopteri; order Siluriformes; family Clariidae; genus Clarias; species Clarias fuscus. The sequence continues at coordinate 39,460,851 of CM059204.1, read as the reverse complement.
CGCTGAATTCAGGATTTAAAGGAATTTCCACTGGAGAGTCATCACTGCTGGTGTGATTTATTCCAGGACTGAGCTCTTTCTAAAAAGAGCATCAGGAAAGTGTTCATTTCACTCAGGAGAATTTGTACAGAAGATACAGCATGTCCTCTTTCTTTCTCTCTCTCTCTCTCTCTCTCTCTCTCTCTCTCTCTCTCTCTCTCGATTTAACTCTCCTGTGTACAATTCAGGAGTCAGTTTAGCTCTTATTAGAATTAAACAGACTGAGCGTATTAGCTCTAGTTTACATATGCTCTTAATTCATGCTTATAATATAACAGTAACTACACTCTTAGAAAAACAGTTCCTATCTAATATGCCTTGAAGGGTGATTTGGTTTGGCTCTTTAGGGAAATCCTTAGAGGTTCTATATACAGTAAGACGCTACAACAGACATTCTTATAAAGAAAAGGTCACTCTTTTGAAACGTTAACTGTAAAATTATAATAATAATAGTAATAGGTGACACAGTAGCTAGGTGGCTAGCACCTGCACCTCCAGGGTCGGGGTTCAATTCCTCTGAGTTTCCTCTGGGTGCTCCGGTTTCCTCCCACAGTCTAAAAACATGCAGCTTAGGCTGATTGGCGTTCCCAAATTGCCCATAGTGTGTATTAACAGGTGAGTGTGTTTGTGTGTGTGTGTATGTGTACACCCTGTGATGAATTGGCACCATCCTTCCATACCCCCCCCCCCCACCACGCCCCTGAATACAGGATAAAGTGGTATAGACGATGAGTGAGTGAATGAGCAATACTACTGCACTGTACTACTACTAATAATAAACTGAGAATGTGGTGGTGTTCAATTCAATTTCATTCAATTTGATTTTTAACAATGGATAAGAAGCATCTTTACAGGATGAATAATTCTGTATATAATAACATAAGCATTCACAGCGGCTGATTTCTTTCAAGCGGCTGATTTCTTTCAAGATTCATGCAGCCTGTCAGTTACTGTAATTTCAGGTGATTCATACAATGTGATTCAGATTTGATGTCCATTTGGGATGATATTTTTCATCCCGTGTCATCGACACATCCGTAACACATCATCAGCAGTCACTGAGACGCTGCATGTGAAATACAATGTCTCGGGTGTAATGAGTTATTTATCCATCATCCATTTCTCCCCTTAAAAGGATAAAGATGTTTGGCGGAGAAAAGACACATTAATTGTACACATACGTATATACAGCATATTATATATACATACTGTAGCTCAGTGGTTAAGGCATTGGACTACGGTTTGGAAGGTCCCAGGTTCAAGTCCCACTACCACCAAGTTGTTCCTCTTGGGCCCTTGAGCAAGGCCCTTAACCCCAACTGCTCAGATGTATAATGAGATAAAAATGTAAGTCGCTCTGGATAAGGGTGTCTGCCAAATGCCTAGATGTATATACAGTATGCACCAAAATATACAGTGCTGAAATATAAAGACAAACAATATTACCTTGTCACCTGTGAGTTTATTTTTCCTGAAAGAAAAATAAAGTAAGTGTTTGAAGTGTGTGTGCTGCCTCGCTGTAGTGTTCATATTGTTCACGCAACTTCTCAAACATATCCTGGAACAAAGGTTGCTGCTGCAGACTCCTGCAAAAGGAGACAATTTGCTGGCGTAATGCAAGGGACAGTTCTTGGCGGATCTTCACAGTTGAACACACTCTCCTTTAACACTCCCCACAAGTAGGCAACAGGTAGTGTAAGATCGGGGGGAATGGTAAGCAATTGTTCTGCCACCTCTTTTAAACTTCACGACCACTTCTGTATGAGCGCAAATAATACTCAAATATGAATCCTTTTTCCTCCGTCAAGAGACATATTTCCAACAACAACAACAATTGCACAAAACAACTTCATTTGCAATGACAATTTCAACGCTTCATTGAGATGTACGGGTTTCAATACTGCATATTTTGGCACGTATCACTACCATATCACTATTTTTTATATCTTTATCTATATCCACAGTCTGTATTTACACATTTAAATCGCCAGCAGGTTAGTGTAAATATTTAATAAGCAATCACATGCCAGCAATTCAATGCATTTGGGCATGTAGACATGGTCAAGGCGATCTGTTTGGAGAGCAAGCCGAGTATGGGGAAGAAAGGTGACCTTGAATCTGACTTGATTGTTGGTGCCGGGCAGGTTTGGTCTACAGTAAGTATTTCTAAAGCTGCTGATCTACTGGAATTTTCCTGTAGAACCATCTGTATGGTTTACAAAGAATGGTCTGAAAAAGAAAAAAATATTGAGTGAGTGTCAGTTATCTGGGTGAAAATCCCTTGAAAATACCTGCCAGAGGTAGTCTGATTTGAGCTGATAGAAAGGCAACAGTCCCACAAACCTTAACGATCTCATTACAACTGAGGTATGCCGAAGATGATTTCTGAATGCACAACGTGTTGAACCTTGAAGCAGATGAACTACAGAGGCAGGAGTCAGATGTCAGCTAAGAACAGGATATTAGGGCCACCATTCCCATCGGGGTCACCAAAATTGGACAACAGAAGATTGGAAAAACGTTGCTTGGCTTGATGAGTCTGGATTTCTGCTGTGACATTCGGATGGTAGGGACAGAATTTGGTGTACACAACATGAAAGCATCGATCCATCCTGCCTTGTATCTACGGTTCAGGCTGCTGCTGCTGGTGGTGCTGGTGGTGCTGTAATGGTGTGGGGGAGGATTTTCTTGGCATGCTATAGGCCCCCTTTTTTTTCTAACCAACTGACCATTGTTTAAAAGCCACAGTCTACCTGAGTACTGTAGATGACCATGTCAATCATGTTATGCCCCATGTTTGGTCTTCAGAGAAACGGCAGCACGAACCAACGGGAGCATCACAGAAAGGAGAAAAAGAACTACTTCAATGACATAAAAGTGATGAAGACATCTACTTCGATGCCCTTATGCTCCTTAAGACTTCTCCAGAAGGACAGATAAAGAACCTTTAAGGGTGTCCGTATTATTACTACTAATGAAAATAAGGGAATAAGGGGTTTTCATAGACTATAACCTTTAAAGGTTCTTCAAGTGTTCTTTTGCTAATTAAGTGGTTTTTAGTTTCCCTGATGAACTGTAACTCTATCCAAACCTGCTATTGTAGGGGATGTAGATGTTCAGACGGACAGTCAGGAGAACCTTCAGGAGGTCTAGATTTAACTTATTATTCTATGTGTTAGTAGAAGTATATATTTTATATATTTATTTTTTTAGCACTATTACTATTTTACTGTTTTATTTTGTGCGTGTGTAAGTGCATCTCTCTCTCGCTCTCTCTTTGTGTGTGGGGGTCTGTGTGTGAGAGCGTGTGTACTCAGCCGTTTAAGTTCCACATCATGACTGCATCGTTATCTCATCGTCTACACCACTTTAAGCTATATACAGGGTCACAGGGGGCCTGGAGCCTTTCCCAGGAGACTTAGGGCACGAGGCAGGATACACCCTAGACGGGGTGCCAATCCAACGTAGGGCACACACACACACACACACACTCACACACACGCTTACACTTCAGGCAAGTTGGGAACGCCAGTTAGCCTAATATTATATAATATAATATGTCTTTGGATTGTGGGAGGAAACCGGAGTACCTGGAAGAAACCCACCATGCACACAGAGACGGGAATCGAACCCGAACCCTGGAGGTGCAAAGGCGACAACGGTAACCACTAAACCACCAGGCCGACTGCAGCTCAGTGTGATTAAAATTTAAAAGGTATGGTAATTTAAAAGAAAAGTTAGGAACTAATCAGATATGTATAATGCATGTAAGTGTGGAATAAATGTGATATATTAATAAATAAATGCAGTCCTGCTTTCCTGTTGCTGAGCAGCTTTAGGATGATTTTTAGGACAATGTCTCCTCCTAGTGGTCCAGTTAATACAGCATACGGCCCCTCATACTAAACCTTCCTATCTGTAGTGTTAATGTCACTGAGATTGTGATCTTAATTCTAAGTTAAAGTGTGTCTCAAGTGGACAACTAAACATCCATACAGTATGTAAAAGACCAAAATTAATTCGAGTTAATACAGAAAGGTGCTTCATAGACGGCTGTATTATAATGTCAAGAAGAAATGTTATTAAGGGTAGGCATTGGTTGTCAAATGTAAACAAACAAATAAATAAATAATTAATTAAAAAAAATAAATGTGGTACATAAAGCGTGCTTAAATATACGTATAATATTTTAAATTGTATATTATTTATATAATATACTGCATAAATATAAAGTGCAAAATGTTGGTTTGAACATGTGAAAGTTGTCTGTCTGTATGTTTATTTATTTTTTTATTTATTACTATAATAATAGATGTTTGAGTGTGTGTCTGTGTTGGGGTGGTGGGGCGGTGGTGGTACTGTACATGGAGGCAGAATTATATGAATTAACATCTTCTGTAAAGCCCAAAATGTATGTGATTTAAATGATTAAACTTGCAGTGGAAAACATACCTTACTGACATTACCCATAAGGCCATTTGACTGCGCACTGGTAGTGTTGTCAGTAGGACTGATATCGGACTGAGTAGGACTTTACTCATCATAAACTTTGGTGGGCAAAGTACACAAATACTGTAACGCTTGAGTAAAAGTAGAGATATCCCAGGTGAAATATTAATCATCTAATGTAAATATGTACAGTAAGTCCTCCATTTCCATTTATATTAAATACAAAAATACTTGTAAATTTAATTAAGTATCAAAAGTACTGTGTGTGTCTAATCTCGCTGTAACCTTAAAGTCTCAGGCTGCATTCTCTTCTGCAGTGTACTTTAAAGTGTGCTCCCTGTGAACGGGAATGCTTTCACAATGCCAGGCAGAAATGTAGTGAAGTGCAAAGTACTTTGCACTGTGCAATCTGTTGTATGATGTAGTAGAGTAATAGCAAAAAGTATCCACTAATAAAATTATTCAAGTAAAGTACAGATATGTGAAATATGTATTTAAGTACAGTAGCAAAGAAAATGTACTTAGTTACCTTCCACTTCTGCTTCTACAAATTCTAACAAAGTGGAATGATGTACCCAGTGACTGTATATTTGAGTGGAAGTGATAACAGGGCTTCAGGGATTTAATTAACAATTCCACAAAATATTTTTACAGAATTAGTGTATCCTGCTGCTATTTGCTCAAGAGAGTTACAAAAAAGAAGGGACAGCAATGAACACATTTGGTAACAGGTCTGGTAATAATAATAATAATAATAATAATAATAATAATAATAATATAATAATAATAATAATAATAATAATAATAATAATCATAATCATAATCATAATAATCATATATAAAATGAGATCCTACGGAAAGTGTTAATTAGAGTGTGGCAATATTTGGACAATTTCCAAATGGCTGAAGATACAGTACTATACTAATCTGTACCAACAATACTACACAAATATAAACATCATTGCACCATGCGGGAATAATACCAGATGTTGTGCTTTGGTACAAAAAGTACAAATCAATCCTGGAACAATAGGAAAGGAAATTGTGAAGAATCACAGGTACAAAAATATATTATACACACGTGGACAAAATTGTTGGTACCCTTCGGTCAATGAAAGAAAAACTCACTATGGTCACAGAAATAAATTTAATCTGACAAAAGTAATAATAAATAAGAATTCTATGAATGTTAACCAATGAAAGTCAGACATTGCTTTTCAACCATGCTTCAACAGAATTATAAAAAAAATGAACTCATGGAACAGGCCTGGACAAAAATGATGGTACCCCTAACTTAATAGTTTCTTGCACAACGTTTTGAGGCAATCACTGCAATCAAACGATTCCTGTAACTGTCAATGAGACTTCTGCACCTCTCTGCAGGTATTTTGGCCCACTCCTCATGAGCAAGCTGCTCCAGTTGTTTCTGGTTTGAAGGTGCCTTTTCCAGACGGCATGTTTCAGCTCCTTCCAAAGATGCTCAATAGGATTGAGGTCAGGGCTCATAGAAGGCCACTTTAGAAAAGTCCAATGTTTTCCTCTTAGCCATTCTTGGGTGTTTTTAGCTGTGTGTTTTGGGTCATTGTCCTGTTGCAAGACCCATGACCTGCGACTGAGACCCAGCTTTCTGACACTGGCCAGCACATTTCTCTCTAGAATCTCTTGATAGTCTTGAGATTTCATTGTACCCTGCACAGATTCAAGACACCCTGTGCCAGATGCAGCAAAGCAGCCCCAGAACATAACAGAGCCTCCTCCATGTTTCACAGTAGGGACAGTGTTCTTTTCTTCATATGCTTCATTTTTCCATCTGTGAACATAGAGCTGATGTGCCTTGGCTAAAAGTTCCATTTTTGTCTCATCTGTCCATAGGACATTCTCCCAGAAGCTTTGTGGCTTGTCAACAAGTAGTTTGTCATATTCCAGTCTGGATTTTTTATGATTTGTTTTCAACAATGGTGTCCTCCTTGGTCGTCTCCCATGTAGTCCACTTTGGCTCAAACAACGACGGATGGTGCGATGTGACACTGATGTTCCTTGAGCATGAAGTTCACCTTGGATCTCTTTAGAAGTCTTTCTGGGCTCTTTTGTTACCATTCGGATTATCCGTCTCTTTGATTTGTCACCAATTTTCCTCCTGCGGCCACGTCCAGGGAGGTTGGCTACAGTCCCATGGATCTTAAATTTCTGAATAATATGTGCAACTGTAGTCACAGGAACATCTAGCTGCTTGGAAATGGTCTTATAGCCTTTACCTTTAACATGCTTGTCTATAATTTTCTTTCGAATCTCCTGAAACAACTCTTTCCTTCGCTTCCTCTGGTCCATGTTGAGTGTGGTACATACCATGTCACCAAACAACACAGTGACTACCTGGAGCCCTATATATAGGCCCACTGACTGATTATAGATTGTAGACACCTGTGATGCTAATTAGTGGACACACCTTGAATTAACATGTCCCTTTGGTCACATTATTTTCAGTATTTTCTAGGGGTACCATCATTTTTGTCCAGGCCTGTTCCATGAGCTTATTTTTTTAAATAATTCTGTTGAAGCATGGTTGAAAAGCAATGTCTGACTTTCATTGGTTAACATTCATAGAATTTTTTTTAATTATTACTTTTGTCAGATTAAAGTTATTTATGTGACCATTGTGAGTTTTTCTTTCATTGACCGAAGGGTACCAACAATTTTGTCGACGTGTGTATCAATGTAACAATATCAATGCAACCCGAAAGAAGCCACTGCTTCTCAATACAAAGGCAGACTAGATAGATAGACAAAGACAGGGTGTAGATGTGACTGCACACTGTATATGGGTAATGTGAGAACTGACCAGAAGTTACTAGTGCAATGCTAGAACAAAAAACTACAAGATGTATGAGAAGAATATAAATAAAGCACATAAATCACAAGTAAAAGAAAAAAATGAACAAGAGAAAATAGATTAAATTGCAGTGTGGTCATGATGTGCCCTCCCTATATATATGACAAAGTGACAATTGTGCAATACCTACTGTAAGTACCGTAATTATGCAAAGCATGAAAGTGTCACTGCAATTGAGACTGAAGTTAACAGATGAGAGTTACGCGTGTAACACCATGCTGCATATACAGTAGCAGATTAGCCTTAGCCTAGATCTCCCAGTCCATATTCCCATGCCCTTGTAGTGATGTGTTGAAGAGCTTAATGGCTCTGGGGACAAAAGATTTGCTGAGTCTGTCAGTCGAGACTGCGGTTTTCAGCTTCATGAAGACAAAGGTATTACTTTTTTGAGAAATGCCCTTAGGCAAAATTGCAACTGTTTGACCATAATGACATCATGCCTGAAGAAAAAAGGCTCGCAGGCTGAAGAACACCATCCTAACTCTGAAGCATGAGGTGACAGCATTATGTGGTGCATATCACAAAATAGATGACATCATGAGGAAGGAAAATTGTGTGGATATATTGAAGCAAGATCTCAAGACATCAGAGAGGAAGTTAAAGCTGGCACACATATGGTTCTTCAAAATGGACACGGAACCCAAGCATACTTTCAAAGCTGTGGCAAAATGACTTATGGGAAATAAAGTCGAGGTCTTAGAGTGGCCACGATCTCAATACAGGAGAACATTTTTGTGGGCAGAACTGAAAAATCATGTGCGAGCAAGGAGGCCTACAAATCTCAATCAATGTGAATATCAGAACTGGAACAATGGAAGAAGGTAGGCTGATTTGAAGGATAATTTTTTGAAGGTGTGTGTACCTCACATATCTGGGCAGTAGAAGTCTTGAGGATGCACTATGGGAAGGAGCCATGCTGGCGAAGACTGCTGAAAAATCCTGGGTTCTGGCATTTATGTGGATGTTACAGTAGAGTAACAGTAGATGTTAGAGGATGTGAGCTTTCAAAGAAATGCTGTTGTGTTAAATGACCAGTCCAGTTTGTTGTTGAGGTGAACTTCCAGGTACTGTATTTGCATTCTGAGACCATGTTCATTGTTTCCCCCTGGACAGAGATATGACTCACAGGGGTCTTACTTCTCCGGGACAAAAAAGCCTCTCCCAGTAGAATAAGGCACTGTGCTAGAGTACATAAACAATAAGGAAAGGTTTATGACGGATTATAAAGTCACCCCATCTTCCAACTTATAGGACGTAAATTATCTGATGCTGGTATTCGCTCCTTATACAAATTCCCTTTGCTGTCTGTCTGTCTGTCTAATTATCTATGCCTTGCTGCCAGGTACCACAGCACACCTTCAGAGGCGTTCTGGAGTCCATTCCTTGAATGTTTAGATCAGGGCTGTCCAAATCCAGTCCTGGAGGGCCAGTGTCCAACAGTTTGGTGATTCTTCTTCTCAAACACAGCTGATTTAACTAATCTGTTAATTACTAGGTTCAGTGGGTGTGTTTAGGTGTTGGTGAATTACAAACTGTGCTGGTCACTGGCCCTCCAGGACTGGATTTGGACACCCCTGGTTTAGATCATGGGCGTCGCTAGGCCATTTTTAGCGGGGCTTTAGCCTCCCTAACATTTGTACTCAGCCCGCATAAAAATTCTCCAAAAACTTGTAGAATATGAAAACCGTTTAAATTTCATATGAAAATGGCGGCAGACTTCGGGTCCTTCGGCTCCTCCCCATCTTTCAGCACGGTTTTCAATTCGCCAGTAAGCGCCATTAAAGATTAAGCCAAGGTGTGTGTTTTTCAATAAATTGTTATACAGTATCTGCATCAGTGCAGTCCTTACTCATAAATACAGTTTACAAATTGTCATGGGGATTAATCAGTTACTACAGTACGTTTTCGCTGTGTTCACCCTCATCACACCAGCTGTTTCCTCTAGTGAAAATGAAGCCCTTAATCCATACTGTATGAACCTATAGTCTACTTTATAAAACAATTATGCTGTTGATGTTTTAATTGGAAAACCTACCTGTCTATATAAAATATTGCACAGTGCATATGGAATTAATTCCCATAGAGTTAAACAGTGACGGTTCCCATAGTTTAAAACAGTGACAGACAGCATTCAATGCACTCGTTTTAACTGTATAGCAGTGTGATTACAGAGATAAAAAAAATAAATTTCTTTGTAATAAATGTTGTATTGTATTAAATAATGTCCCAGATCATAAAATACATTTATTAGCCTTAGAGTGTTTTTTTTTGTCACTTTGATTTAGAAAAGTTATTATTATTTTTTTAAATTGTATGCTATTTTCCAACAAAAAGCAGCAGTATTGTCAAACAGATAAATGTTTGACATTAAGGTGGTTTAGTGGTTAGCACTGTCGCCTTGCACCTCCAGAGTCTGGGTTCGATTCCCGGCCAGGCTCGATTCCCATCTCTGTGTGCATGGAGTTTCATGTTCTCTCTGTGCTTGGTGGGTTTCCTCGGAGTACTCCGGTTTCCTCCCACAGTCCAAAGACCTGCAGATTAGGCTAATTGGAGTTCCTAAATTGGCCGTAGTGTGTGAGTGAGTGTATATGTGTGTATATATGTATATATGTGTACAATTCTGTGATGGATTGGCACCCTTTCCAGGGTGTATCCTGCCTCGTGCCCTAAGCCTCCCGGGATAGGCTCCAGGTCCCTGTGACCCTAAATACAGGATAAAGCGGTATAGACTATGAGTGTGTGCTTGACATTATTGGCACAGTTTATTCCATTGTCCATCCTCACAGGTGTGTTGTTTAAATTGCTAATCAATGTAAGTTTAAAGTTATATGCTGTTTTCTGGTTAAATTTTTCTGATTGTACTTGAACATAGAAAAAGGTTTATACAGTAAACTGTGTGTGTGTGTGTGTGTGTGTGTGTGTGTGTGTGTGTGTGTGTGTGTGTGTGTGCGCGATTTAACTGAAAATCCTAGAAACGCCCCTGGTTTAGAGTTGTTTTGGTCACACTTCAGCGGGACTTTATTGTTATTAATAATGGGTGTGCTAAATAAGAATGCTAAATCATCATGAATTTGAGACATGAATCTGTTTATAGGTTAAAATGTAAGGTTATGGTTATGGTTATGAACAAATTTGAGAAGAGATGTCATTCAAAGAACTCCATAAAAACTCCATTGTAGGCTGTTATGGAGTTCTTTGAATGTTATGGAGTTCTTTGAATGTTAATTTGTTCTTCCAGCATTGTTTCTAAAAGAATATGAGAGAGATGCTCATAGTCATGAAAGACTTGTGTCATTTTAATGCCAATTCAGTAACTTTTATGGCTTTCATCAAAAGCAGAATTGATGAGACAAAATTTCCCAAAGTATAAAATGCATATACAGGAATAGAGAAATTACAGACTCTTCATCTCTCAATAGTGATGGTGAATGTGTTATAAAGTTATTATATTGCTGCAATCCACTATTCATTAAGTGCAAATGATGCCTTCACATGGTGCTTTGAAAGGGGACATGTCTACAGCATCACTTTGGTGCATCACTTAACTCTAAAGAGATGAAAAACATGAAAAACAGTACATTCTAATGGAATAATTAATGCACACTTTGATGTGAAGATTTTTTACTTTTTGCTGAATTGGAAAAAACAGCTGTCTTAATTGTAGACCAAGTCCCAAGTAAGAGCAATGGTCTCATCGTAAAGGGGCTTGCATAATTGAGTAAACCTCAGTGCTCAATGCTTCCAATAGGGACACCCTTGGTTGCTGAACAAATTTGAGAAGAGATGTCATTCAAAGACCTCCATAAAAACTCCATTGTAGGCTGTTATGCAAATTATGGCCAAACACAAAAATCAGAATTGAAGGGTAACCTCCTCATACTATTATATAAAAAGACAGATATTCCCAGAAACACACACACACACACACACACACACACACACACACACACACACACACACACACACACACACACACACACACACACTTTACAATGGCACGAAACTCTGATTTGCATGAGTCCCAGAATAGATCAAGACTTTCAGCAGACGATTTTGGTTCTTTAGCTAAACTCAGTCAAGCTCAACACACAGCACTGATCAGCCTTAACTTTCTCCAGATGTAAAAGAAAGAAAAATGACCCAAGTCTCGTACTAAAACACAATCCAGGGAAAACCGGCAAAGCGAATCATGAAAGCCAACTACAAGAAAAAAATTAAACACATTCAAATGCTTAAACTACAGACATACAGTATCAACTCAACCCTCTTAATCAGCAAATATGGCTCAGTCCCTAAAAAGCTCAAACTTCTTTTGTGCTAACTTTGATCAGGGAAAACAGCAAACACAGGACCAATAAAATGAGCTTACATCCAGTGACCTGCCACTAACATTTAACATAAAGATCATTTGTGCTCCACCCTGAGGCACATAATAAAGGCACACAAATCTGGTAAAATTCCAAGCTGTTTGCTATTTTTTTTTTGTCCTGAGGTTCTTCACTGACATTTTGAAAAACATCAAAAGGGGCGTGTAAGGAGACATAACAGCGTGGGAAAACCTGACCGTGTGGTAAAGAGCATGACAGCGTGGTAAAGGAAATGTCAACGGATGAAAGCGGAATGTCTTTGAATAGACAGTTTACAATACATCGAGGTGCGAAACATCGAAGGTGAGGATGATCTGTCTTATAGAGGATGGGAGGAGAAGTTGAATAGTGCATGGGTTGATTACTTTGGATACAGTGAAGGGACCAATAAAGTGGGGTGAGAGTTTGCATGAGAGCATTCTCAAAGGAATGTCCCTGGTAGCAAACATGACTCTCTCCCCTACACGGTACCTGGGGGCCTTGGTGCGGTGAATGTTAGCCTGTCATGACCTGGAGGCTTGCAGCAGGGATCGTCTTGGTTGTAGCCATGTCCGCTTGCAGTGGCGGATGAAATATTGGGCCAAGGGGACCTCCTCCTATTGAGTTGGGAACAGTGGTGGCTGGTAGCTGAGAATGCACTGGAACAGCAAGAACCCAAACCTGCATCTAAAAGAGATGGCAGGGAATTGTGTGCACACTCAACACATGGGAGGAACTTGTTCCAGGTGGTAGCATCACAAGCGGTCATGCACCAGTGTTCATGCGACTTCCAGTGCCTGGTTATTTTGTTCTGTTTGGCCATTGGATTGGGGATGAAACTAGGAGTGGCCCTGACAAGCTTACCAAAGGCCTTCGAGAAATGTGAGATGACCTGTGGGTCTCAATAAGAGACAATGTCGGGAACATTGGAGTTGTCTGGAGGGTCAAATGGTGGGGAGTCCATGAAGATGGAAAACATGGAGGATCAGTTGCTCTGCTGTTTGCTTGGCAGAGAAAACTGACATGAGAGAGCATTGGGCTTGGTGTTTTTAGAACCTGGTCGGTAGGACAGGATGAAGTTAATTCTGTGGAAAAATAATGCCCACCGAGCCTGTCGGGCATTGAGTCTCTTGGCAGTATGTAGCTATTTGAGGTTCCTGTGATCGGTCTATACTAGAAACAGGAGCTTGGTCCCCTAAAGCCAGTGTCTCCACTCCTCCAGAGCTAGCTTGATGGCCAGTAGTTCTCAATCGCCTAAATTGTAGTTCCTTTCGGGCAGAGATAGGCAATGGAGCATAATTAACAGGGATGCAATTTGTTGTCCTGTGAAGACCTCTGGGTCAGGATCCCTCCAATGCCGGTGTTGGAAGTGTCAACCTCCACCACAAACTGACGGGACGGGTTGGGGATGATAAGTATGAGTGAACCTTCTCTTGAGGTCGGCGAAAGCTCTCTCTGCCTCCTTATTCCAGGAAAAGCGTATCTTGGAGGAGGTAAGAGAGGTAAGGGGAGCAGCGACAGAGCTGTACCCCCAAATGAAACGGCGGTAAAAGTTGGCAAAGCACAGAAATCATTGGAGGTCTCATCGCGAGGCTGGGATTGGCCAGTTGGAGACCGCCTGAACCTTGCCCGGTTCCATCTCCAACTGCAAGGGGGAGATGACAAAACCTAGGAAGGTGGTAGATGTTGCATAAAACTCAGACTTCTCTGCTTTAATGTACAAATTGTTTTCTAAAAGTCTCTGTAAAACTTGATGAATGTGGCAATGGCACTCCTCCAGGTCATGAGAAAAAATCAAAATGTCGTCCAAATAGATGAATACAAAGGAATTCAGGAAGTCTCTGAGTATGTCATTGATAAGTCTCTGGAAGATGGCAAGGCATTAGTGAGTCCAAAATGAACCATCAAATACTCATAGTGCTCGGTCGGGTGTTGAAAGCAGTCTTCAACTCATCACCCTCCCTAATTCCTTCGCGAGGAGTGCGGTTACTTGGAGAAGCTCAAAGGCAGTAAACATGAGCAGCAAGGGGTAGCAGTTCCTGACTCTCATTAAGCCCTCTATAATCAATGCAGAGACGAAGGGACTTTTGATGAAAAAGAACTCCGGCCCAGCGAGGGAGAATGATGGATGGATGATACCAACAGCAAGGGCCCCCGTGATGTACTCGTTCGTGGCTTTCTGCTCTTTGTGTGTCAAAGAGTATAGTCGGACCTTTGGAGAAGAGGTATCCAGGAGGAGTTTCTTTTAATTTTGTGAAGCTGCTTTGAGACAATGAAAATTGTTAAAAGCGCTATATAAATAAAATTGAATTGAATTGAATTGAATTGAGGTCTATGGGACAGTCATATGGTCGATGAGGAGGAAGTGACGTGGTTCGAGCCTTGTTGAAAACCATCTTGAGATCGTGGTATTCGGCGGGAACATTGGAGATGTCTGGAAAGTCATCAAGTGTAACCAGATGGAGGGCTGAGTGAAGGCAAGACATAGAACATGAGGAGCTCCAGCCTGTCATAGCATGCTTAGTCCAGTCGCTCTGCGAGCCATGAAGCGCTAGCCAAGGAAGACCGAGAACTACAGCAGTGTGAGATTTCAATAACAAACAGGCAGAGCTCCTGAGAGTGGTTCCCTTGTCTGCTGATGATCAAAGTGGCAGGGAGTAGAGGGCGTGATTCTGAGTGTTTGTTTGAAGGAGTTCTATCTAATGCTTCCAGTCTGACTAGAGGGCGCCTCCTTTTAATGGGCAGTTCTTGAGAAAATTCCCCGAGGCCCCAAACTAGAAGCAGGCCCTTTCTTCTCATCTGAGATGCAAATCCTGTCTAACTGCATGGGCTCATTTTGATTCGTCTGTCTCTGAGGAGGGTACAAACCCTCAAGAAAGACGTCAGATAGTGCTTTGTCATTCCATCCATTTGCGGAGGCTAGGGTCCGAAATTTGATGGCATAATCATAAGTTACCCTTAGAGTGTGACCCTTGGGAAAGCCTTGATAACCTGGTCCTGGCCTCCCTGCCAACATGAGAACAATTGAAAACCCTCTTCATCCCCTTGGAAAACATCTCAAAGTAGTTACAACATGGCTCGCAAGCGTCCCAGAGAGCCATCCTCCACTTCCTGGCTCTACCTGTAAAAAGGGTGATCACACAAGACCTTTCCGAGGAGAAGGTTAAGGGTGGTAGCTCAAAAACCCTAACCCTAACCCTCGATCTGTGAGAGAGGTCATCAAGCTAAAATGCAATGCAGAGCCATAGTGAAGAAAGCAAAAATGTTGAAGGAGTGAAGCAACAAATCAAAATTGTGAGACAAGAAGTGAGAAAACAAAAATACAAAGCAAAATCATCAATGTGAAAACCATGAAACAGAAAGCGAGAGATAAGATGCTGTGCTTCCTTATAAGCTGCAAGAAATCAGTGCCGAATGAGAAAGCTATGGTCTGGAGCTATGTAAGGAGACATGACAGCGTGAGAAAGGAAATGGCAACAGATGAAAGTGGACTTTGAATGTGGTGTGTGAGTTGAGTTCGTGACAATAGGGCCCACTGTACAAGCCTCTATTGGTAGTGTTATGATCTGGGGTTGCTTTAATTGGTCGGATCTAGGCTGAGCAAAGTTAAAATGAAGTACATTGACTACCTTAATGTATACATTACATTTACATTTATTTTATTTATAATGCACTTTATATTTGAGGCAAATCTCAAAGTGCTACAAATTATTTCTGCTCAAAAGCTCTAATAAAAAGGTAAGTTTTAAGACCCGATTTAAAATCATCAACAGTCTGTGGCATCCTCAGATACTCAGGGAGAGCATTCCACAGTCTAGGTGCCGCCGAGCAAAAAGCCCGATCTCCCATGGTATGAAGCTTGGTCTTCGGAGGTTTCAGACGATGACCTGAGACAGAGCGGAGGTTTCGTGAAGATGTATGTGAAGTGATAAGTTCTTTGAGATAGGGAGGGGCATCACCATAGATGCACTCGTGGGTAAGAAGGGCAACCTTGTATTCAATTCTGAATGAAACAGGCAGCCAATGAAGAATTTTGAGAATGGGCGTGATATGATCATATTTACGTGCCCGCATCAGGATCCTAGCAGCGCAGTTTTGAATATATTGCAGCTTTTGAAGGCTTTTTCCAGAAGTCCCAATGAGGAGAGCATTGCAGAAGTCCAGCCTGGAGGAGACAAACGCATGGACTAACTTTTCCGCATCTGCAAATGTAAGTGCTGGACGCAGTTTAGCAATGTTCCTGAGGTGAAAAAAAGATGTCTTACACAGATGTTTGATATGGGCATCATACGTCAAATGAGAGTCCATTTTAAACCCCGAGGTTAATAACAGATGTCGACAGTATCACTAGGTGATGCTAGTGATGTTGGATGTCCTAACCTGGTGTGGGGTGCCTACTAAAATAGCTTCAGTCTTAGAACATGTACTGCATGACCAAGTTATTCCATCAATGGAGTTTGTCTTTCTTGATAGCACATATTTCCAGATTGGTAAATAGTGTTTCTGGGAGCATGAGGAATCATTTTCACACATTAATTGGTTTCCACTGAAAATCTTTGGCATGTGCTGAAGAAGTAAGAATGGTTTGACTCAATACAAGTTAGTGGCCATTAAAATAAATTAATCACTGGACAGAAAAAAAAGTTTTTGCATAGGATTGTTAAATGATGACAACATAACCAAAAGACGTTTTTACCTATGACAGATCCTTTTTTGGTTTCTGGGTTGTTTCTAACCATCTGAGCTCATCAACTGAGGGTGACAGTTTGGGTCTTCTCTTAGCCCTTGGCAGACTTAAATTCTTGGAAATCTTGAAATCTCAAAAATACATTCCTGCCTTGTGTAAATCTTCCATCCTCTTTTTCAGATCGGCACTAAGCTCCTAAAATTTTTCCATTGTACTGTGTGTTGGTTAATTCATTAAGTGCTGTTAACAAAATGCTTTTTATGTCAGCACAGAGAATTACCAGCTGTTGTCAATCAGGATCACTAACATGATGTTAGTCCTGTTATTGTTAGTCCAGGATGTTGTTCTTTCAAAAATGCTTGGATCATATCTCATAATATATTATTATATAATAATTTTTTTATCTGTCTACAAAAGGATTGGAGGAATTATCCATGATTTAGCTCCACACATTCAGTCAACTCTTGCAAATTTCCTATCATTATGGGTAAAACTTTTGCAATTGCAGATTGTGCTTTTATTGTATGTAATTAATTTGTGTGTCTCAGGGATTCTTCCTTGACGTTCCTGACTTTTCCTGAAACAAACAAACAAAAAAAACCCACTAAATAATATCATAGAAACCAGTCAGAGAGTTAGTATATTAATCAGCTGATGTGAACAGACGTTGTTATTTTGTAGTTGTTTTGTAATAAGAGGTTTAAATGGATGGAGAGAGCAGTGAGTTTAGAGCAGCAGGGTTTTTGTACGGCCACTAAACCTGTTTGCATCACTGTGGTGGACCTTTGGTTGATGAACCAAACTGTCTGTGGGCCATAAGTAACCTGTATACTAATGACATACAGTCTTATGCAAAAGTTTAGACACCCCTTGATAAATAACAGATTTTGATGATTTTTTAATTGAAAAGATGTTAACACAGTCTCTCTTGGAAATGGAAAAAAATGCACAATATTTTCAGCAAACATTGATGCATAGTTACTTCTTATGCCATATATTGAACAAAAAAAAAAAAAAAAAAACATTATTATGGCACTGTGCAAAAGTTTGGGCACCCTAAGAGTTCCATAGTCTCAGATTCTTTTTACAAGATTTGAGACCTTAATCAGCTCGTTTGATCTGATGCATGGCAACAACTGTCATTAGTAAATGCCAATTTCCAAGCTTTACAAATACTTTGACTCTTCAAACCTTGTGCACACACTTGTGGACCAACAACAAACTTGGGTTCCTCTAAGCAGCTGTGTAAGACTCTGAAAATGAAGTTATTGATGCCCACAATGCAGGAGAAGTCTACAAGAAGATAGCAAAGAATTGTCAGCTTGCAGTTTCCACAGTGAGAAATGTAATTAAGAGATGGCAGTTCAGATGATCTGTGGAGGACAAGATGAGTTCTATATTGCTTACCGTTGTTTTAAAAGACTAATAATAAATTAGACAAGGGGGGATTTTTTCCCCCCTAAAAACAGTAAAAAGCATATTGCACTAAAGTAAGGGGCAGAACATGAGTCATGACTGACTTTAGGGTTAGGGTTAGGGTTAGAATTCGCCTCTTTGCCACAAACTCAACTAGACAGAGTCAAGCTCCATGCCTAGCACAAATCTGGCCCTTTTAAGAACCTTGTCTACTCGAATTCTGTCAGACACTTTCATATTGCAGCCCCAAGAAACCACAGCATAAAAAAATGACACTAGCCACAACAGATTGTTTGAACCTTAGAAGAATGGTGCTGCAGACGTTAAAGGACCTGAGCCATCGCAGAAAACACAACCTGCTCTGTCCTTTCTTGAAGAATGTTGTTGTGTTAAGTGACCAGTCCAGTTTGTTGTCGAGGTGAACTTCCAGGTATTTGCATTCTGAGACCATAATAAAAAAGTTTATATCCAGTATTGTTTCTAAAATAATATGAGAGAGATGCTAAAACCTAATTGGTCATAGTCATGAAAGACTTGTGTCATTTTAATGCCAATTCAGTAACTTTTATGGCTTTTATCAAAATGCCATAAAACATCAAAATGTATATACAGGAATAGAGAAATTACAGATTCTTCATCTCTCATTAGTGAGGGTGAATGTGTTATAAAGCTATTATATTGCTGCAATCCACTATTCATTAATGTAATTGCAGATGATGCCCTTACATGGTGCTTTGAAAGGGAACATGTCTACAGCAGCCCTTTGGAGCATCACTTAACTCTAAAGAGATGAAAAAAATGAAAAACAGTATATTCTAATGGAATAATTAATGCACACTTTGATGTGAAGATTTTTTACTTTTTGCTGAACTGTCTTAATTGTCTCTCCTCATCCCAAAGGGGCTTGCGTAATTGAGTAAACCTCAGTGCTCAATGCTTCCAATAGGGACACCCTTGCTTGCTGAACAAATTTGAGAAGAGATGTCATCCAAAGAACTCCATGCAAAACTCCACTGTAGGCTGTTATGCAAATTATGACCAAACACAAAAATCAGAAGTGAAAGGCCGATATTCCCAGAAACACACACACACACACACACACACACACACACACACACACACACACACACACACACACACACACACACACACACACACACACAATGTGCAATGGCATGAAACTCTGATTTGCATGAATTCCGGAATAGATCAGGACTTTCAGCAGATGCTCTTGGTTTCCTTAGTTAAACTCAGTCAAGCTCAACACACAGCACTGCTCAACCTTAACGTTCCCCAGTCGAATGTCAAGAAAGAACAAGGACATGTGTCAAAGTAAAGGCACACAAATCTTCTGGACCTGGTAAGATCCCAGGCTGTTTGCTCAATTTTTGTATTGTTCACTGACATTTTGAAGAACATCGAAAGGGCAGTGGTGGCTCAATCAGTTAAGCATGGTTGAGAAAGGCACTTTGAACAAGGCCCTTAACCTTGCTGAACCTGTGCTCTGACCAGCATCCTAACTGGGAAAAAAACGACAAATAAATGAATCTTATATTATATTGAACCTGTCCTTAGTCCAAGCAAGTGGTTAACTCCCAGACACACCCACCCCTGCTGTGACTCAAGAACCCAACCATTATGTCACTGCCAAAACACATGCCAAGGTCATGACTCTCAAAAATGTATGCCGGATTGCTCAGTGTAGTGTGCTGACCAAATGTTCCTCAACACCTATAAGATCTTTCATTTATTCATCCATTTTTCATATCACTTATCCTGTGTAGGAGCGATGGAGCCTGTTCCATTTCAAAAGTTGGAAGACTTCCTGGTTGGTATGCCAAGCCACTGCAGGGCACAAGCATGTATTCACACGCACACACCGAATCATACATTAGAAGCAATTCAGGAATTCCAATTAGCTTACAACAGATATATTTGAACTGTGGGAGAACCCCACAAAGCATGGTAAGAACATCCAAACCCAATGTACACAGACTAGAGGCAAGAATTTAAGCACCAATTAACAACCAGCAGAATTACTCAGAACCTAGGTAAAACTTGGTGAAAAGTTTCCAAATAGCTGTTCACTCTGTTGCCTATTGCCAAAGATTAATGTAATATGTAAGCAGAGGCACAAGAAGGTATCCAATTCTGGTGGTTATCTGCTGTTCATAGAACAAATTTACATATATTACCTTTATGCTAGATAAGTTGAACTAAGGTTGCCTGAAGTTGCATCATAATAAATCAAAAGTGGAAATTACACATATGTTAAATAATAAAAGTAAGAACATTTCCAAACTCACAACATGAACAGGATTTGGACTAACCAGTTGTATGGTCATAAGAAAACATCTTGTTAGTGAAACTAATGAGGAAAAAGACAACTTGCTAAAGATTGGACTTTGGAGCAATGAAACAGGGTCATGAAGTCTGATGAGTTTAGACTGACTTTATACCAGAGGGATGGTTAAATCAGGAAGGGAAGTACATGAAGCCCACCATGCATAGGGCCCACTATACAAGCCTCTATGGGTAGTGTTCCAGTGATCTGGGGGTGCTTTATTTGGGCTTTGGTTCCTAACCATCTGAGCTCATCAGCGGAGGGTGACAGTTTGGGTCTTCTCTAAGCCCTTGGCAAACTTAAATTCTTGGAAATGTTGAAATCTGCGGAAATGGTTCAAAAATATGAGTTGACTTGTATAAATCTCTCGTCCTCTTTTTCAGATCTGCACTGAGCTCCTAGAACTTTTCCATTGTATGTGTGTGGGTTTATTCATTAAGTGCTGTTAACCAAATGCTTTAAGTGTCGGCACAGAGAAGCTACCAGGTGTTGTCAATTAGCATAACAGAATGTTGAGAGGCCTTGGGCTTTTTAGTAGCACTCAATTAATAATTAAAAATAAGTGGGTGCATGTTTATTTTGCAAACTTAATGAAAGAAAATGTTGTACAAGCATTCTACCTCAGAAAAATACCCATTCATAGATATCATTGAAAGTCCAAATATTACCAACTTAGCAACTGTACCAAAGTTAGAGTCTTTCGAAAATGCTTGGAGTAGAATCAGCTGCAAAAATGTGTAGAAGAATGACAAAAGTTAAAAGGAACAACACAAAAAAATGGTCAAAATACTTATTTTTCTTCAGTGCAGATTAACTGTTTGATGTAGTGTAAACTTCTCTCACTGCAAATTGCTTGAATTGGACAGGCCTAGGCAAAGCAAAGTTAAAATGAAGTACATTGACTACCCTAATGTACTGCATGACCAAGTTATCCCATCAACTGAGTTTTCTTTTCCCTGATAGCACAGTTATATTCCAGGACTATAATATAATATATGGGAGAGGGTGTTTCTGGGAGCATGAGCAATCATTTTTCACACATTAATTGGTCTCCACTGAAAGTGCTGGAGAAGTAAGATTGGCTTGACTGAATATAAGTTATTGGCTATGCAAATTAATGCAACACTGGTCAGAAGGATAACAATAGGATTGTTAAATAATGGCACAATAATCAAAGGAAGTTTTTTACCTATAACAGATCCTTTGATAGCCATCAACAAGCTCAGAAATCATCAATTCTGGTTTGGATTTGTAACTACTTTGATGTGTATTTGGCATTGTGTATCAATGATTTGTCGGAACACACTAAACAGTCTGTAACAGATTAGGTGGTAAATGCAGTGTTATCGTGGTTGATCTCTCTCACTGCAAATGGCACTATGGATTTTCACTCTAGGCCTCAAAGTACATAATACATCTGTACGTTAAAAATCAGAGACCTAGAGAGTTTTGACAATGTGTGTGTGCGCATGTGTGAGTGACAGAGCAACACGTATCACATCCTCCAATTCAGCACCTGCAGTCGCTCCCAGCTGCAGCAGTGCAGTCTCTCTACAATCTGACTGAGGGAGGTTTTTGTACGACTCTATAACACTGTGTTAGTGCCAGACGCTACTGATGTAATGTACACTCTGACAGTAATAATCTGCTGCATCTTCAGTCTGGACTCCACTGATGGTCAGAGTGAAATCAGATCCAGATCCACTGCCACTGAAACGAGCTGGAACTCCTGAGTATAGCTGATTTACAAGTTTAATGAGGGGTTTAGGAGCTTCTCCAGGTTTCTGCTGATACCAGAATAAATCCTCACCACCTGACCACTTGTTCACTGCCTGACTGGTTTTACAGTTGATGGTGACTGTTTCCCCTGGAAGTGCAGATTTCACTGCAGGAGTCTGAGTTATTGATACTTGACTTCTGCATTCTGTAGCCAAAAAGGAAAGAAAGAAAGAAAATAATGCAGCATATTGAATTATTATAATTGAAACAATAAATGTATTTGTATGAAGAGATGATTGTAGAGATAAAATCTGAAGCAGTGTCTGACCTTGAGTCCAGAGGATCAGTGTCCAGATGAAGACGGGGATCAAAGTCATGGTAGCTGTGGGTGAAGTTGCTGTAGCAGCAGCTCTCAGTCATGAAGTGTTAAAGTCACAGCGCTATAAACACTCCCAGAGCACTGAAGCATGTGCTGCTAATGCAAAGTGTCCTCTAAGTATGGAAACACCTTTACCACATTCCCCCAATCTTACTGTAATTCTCACACTATTACAGAGTTATTGTGTGAGTTTTGTTTCTGGGGTCAGATGGAGATTTTCTGTAAAATACTTTTAGGTCTCAGATGCATAAATAAGTGAATTAGAGAGAGAAGTTTAAACTGTCACTGGATGTGTTTGTACTGAATGTTAATGAGTTTCTCACTGTAGTGGATTTATGGTGGAAGAAGCAGCATCAGTGTTGGCAGTGAGTAAATACACAGCAATGTTTCTGATTATGGATTATTGTAGGACTTTTATTTCTTTTGATATTTAAAAAAAATACCATATCATACATTTCTATCAGTTCATAAAATGATTGGTGGAATTATCCATAGTTTAGCTAAAAAAAATAGTCATATCTTAAAATTTCTTGTTATGGGTACATTTCATGAATTTTGTGCTTTTATTGTATGTAATTTAAGAGCACTAAGTGCTTGGTTGACCTTTCTGACTTTTAAAGATCAAAACCACTGAATAATATCTTAGAAACCAGTCAGAGAGTTAGTGTATTAATCAGCTGATGTGAACAGAAGTTGCTGTTTTGTAGCCGTTTTGTAATAAGAGGTTTAAATGGATGGAGAGAGCAGTGAGTTTAGAGCAGCAGGGTTTTTGTACGGCCACTAAACCTGTTTGTATCACTGTGCTGTCCTTTTGGTGGAGGAACCAAACTGTCTGTGGGCCGTGAGTAACCTGTTTACTAATGACATACAGTATATGTTGAGATGAATGAGTTTAATGAAGTGATGCAAATAATTATTGATTTCAATGAATCCACCTAAGGAAATTTAATTTTAAATCAAAATCCTTCTGTTTCTCAAACTTTTAGAATCTGACAAAATGAAGTTGACTACAGTGCTAGTAGCTAATGTTAATTTGCAATTACAAACAATCTATACATTCTTGTTTGTCCATGTTATTGACATGTTTTTAGTGACGTTAAATGTTAATGTCTAAAAATAATTCATTTAGATGACATATTAAAGCTGTGTGTTAAATGCAGTTCCTTCATATTATTTATTGTTTATTTTATTTATTTTTTTAATTTTTCAGATGAAACTGACTCTCAAGTAAAAATTTTTTTAATCATCTGATGATAACAGTAATATCAATTATTATAGATAATATATGAAAAATGATTTTACATGTAAGATGTTTGTGATGCTCCACTGAACTCAGTTCTGCTCTGTAAGATATAAAAGGAAGTGAAACACAGTGAGGTGAAATGAAGCCGGAGTGACTGACAGCTGTCCATTCCTGTCTCAACTGTGCATTTGTGTACATGTGTGTAGGTCTCACCCGGCCCAGTGTGACGGTGCTGCCCCCCTCCAGTGTGGACCTGCAGCAGGAGAAGGTCACACTTGTGTGTGTGGCCAACAAGGGCTTCCCCTCGGACTGGAGGCTGACCTGGAAGATTGATGGGAACAGCTGGACCTCGGGGGAGAGTCTCAGTGCTGATGTCCTGCACACAGACGGCCTCTACAGCTGGAGCAGCACGCTGAGTCTCAACTCGGAGCAGTGCAGGAACAAGCTGGTGACCTGTGAGGCCTTCAAGGAGAACCAACCTACTGTGGTGAGCACAGTGAACATAGGGCAGTGCTCAGAGCTGTGAGCTCACACACACACTTTACTCAGCTCACGTTCTACTTCTTCACTGTGTGTTACCTCTGGCTTGTAATGCTCAAATGTATCTCATTCACAATATAATTAGTGTTCTAAATGTGAGCTCAGACAAGCATCTGTTAAACTCAACGTTTCTTTTTAATTAGCACCTGAATATGTGTTATGTGTGTATAACTGCAATGTCATGCTTTGAATTATTAATAAAGTTGTTTGCATTATAAAATATTCACTTTACATTAATCATGCACATCATACACAAATTATGACTGCGTCATTTTCCATAACTTATTTTCTCATGAAAACATCACCTGAGTGAAACAGTCACTCATTGTCTATAACCTTTTATCCTGTATACAGGAGGCTTAGGGCATGAAAAGGGGTACGTTCTGGACAGAGCAGTCTAAAATGGTGCCGGTTGTGTAGCTACAGTATGCTGAAATAAAGCTTTAGTGTGGAAACCATGTCCCCGTTGACTGTACTGAAAGTCACGTACTGCTCTGCTTGAGTGAGTTCGTCTGAAGAACCATGAACATCTGCTGAAAGTGCCGATCTATTCTGATACTCAGAGCTGTTCATGCAAATGTGTGTATTTCACTCATTACTGCTTTAATGAGTGAAATACACACATTTGCATGAACAGCTCTATTCTGCTGAAGAGGGCTGCTTTTACCTGCAACTACTTTGCTTAGACAGAATTTGTGAAAATATGATAACCTTCAAAAAATAAACAAACAAACAAAAAACCACACACTGATTAACATGGTGTCACTTGCAGTTTAGCAATATGTGCTTGCTTAAAAATAAGGTAAAGTTCAGGGCTAGTTCTCACACCTTAATATATGTACAGTTGAAGCAGACTTGCTATGTTGCCTGGTAACACGGCAAAGAATAATTAAAAACATATTTGCCCTAAGATTATAACAGAAGAATATACATGTAAGAGAAACTGGCCATACATCTATTGTAATGACTGAACCAAGTGGAACAATGGATATGGGGCATGGACAAGACACAGCTATGTAATTCGGAGGACAAAGACATAATGTTAGAGCCTGCCCTAGACCGTTTGTCTCATGACACATGAAACCAGCAAAGAAGAGAGATACCTGAACTACAGTGAAGCATATAGTGTTGCACTCTATGAAACACCAGGTGGTGCTGTCACACACATAGTGAGAGACTGTTAGCGGCAACGGCAGGAATGGGCTACAATAGAAGATGAATGAATGGATGAAAAATGTGCTGAAAGTGCTAAAAAAAAAAAAAGAAAAGAAAAAAAAACTCTTCCCAGTTGTGTTTGACTGATGACACCTAGTTATTAACCTAGTAACCCAGTGTAAGTATCTATCCAGTGATGTAAACTTTAAAGCACTTTTTGTAAGTCGCTCTGGATAAGATCGCCTACCAAATGCCTAAATGTAAATGTAGGAAAATTAAATTAAGCCTAAGCTCTTTCATAGTCCTCCTTCCCAACCATCTTCACAAACACTGAGTTATACGTAATGAGTCAGTCTGATTTTTGTTTCAGCCCTTATGCAGAGAAACCTTCATTACACTTCATCTTTATTGCATTTATGAAGCTGAGGTTTTTAACCAACAATATTTCAAACAGACGTTCAATGTTTTAACCACAAAGCCACCACTGGCCATATTTTTCAAATATACTGACTTTACTGAAGGCCTTAAACGCCCCTAACATGTTTCCACTGGTCTCACATCACAGTACCACTCAGACCATCTTGTTCCAAAAGAATCACTCTGAAGTTCACTAGAATTTGAGTGTAAAAACTTTAAAGAATGCCTAGCAGTCAGTGGTGTAACATTTATTTTTTATACGGACAGCATGTCTCCTTTCACTGTAGTAAAATGACCTTGGCATTTGATTTGGAACATAATTTTTAACAGCAGGCCGAGTGCAGAGTGTGTGTTCTGTTTGACTGAGTTTGCCTGAAGAACCATGAACATCTGCTGAAAGTGCTGATCTATTCTGGGACTCAAAACTGTTCATTCAAATGTGTGTGTTTCGCTGAGTAAACCATCATTTTGCTTTTACTTCTTATCCTTTTTTGGGTGCCACACTTGTAATTAGTAATTAGTAGTATGTGCTTGTTAAAAAAAGGAAAGGTTTTTCTCAGACCCTTTAAGGTTATAAAATTGTCTAGGAAAATGACAATAGAGCAAAACTAACCTTGTATTATATAAGTACTAAAGAAAGAAAACATTTTATGAACGAAATAATGCTTATGATAAACAGATCAGTTAAAATGGATGGTTTCTGGATTAGTAATAAAAATAAAAATATGAAAAAAAAAATATTTTGGATGACATTACCACTGAAGTGTGCTCCCTCAAGAAATAGAATACATGAAACGTCTGACCTTGACGTGTATGATGAGTGTATGTAAAATTCTGCAACTGTACCAGAGATGGAGCTTTTCAAATGGCCTAGGAGCAGAAGCAATGCCAAAAATGAAGAATTGTAAAAGGTAAAAATAACAATGTGATTGCAGAGACACTGAAAAGTGTAAAAATAAATAAATAAATAAATTAGTTTCCTTTAGTGCAATTTAACTGTTTGATGCAGTTTAAGAAACTATAGTACACTGTAAATGTCAGGGGCGGACGTGGACGAAAAAATGACCCAATAGCAGAAAGAGATTCTTTAGAATAGCCTTTATTTATGCACCAGGATAAAATGGACAAATGCTGGAAGAGCAGAGTGTGTGTGTGTGTATGCATGTATGTGTGTCTGAGTATGTGTGTTCGCGTGCGCGCGAGAGAGAGCGAGGAGGCGTGTGTGTGCAAACGGTCCAGAAAGTAGCAGAGGAATGTCTTAGAAAGCAATGAGTGCACACGGTGATGATGTCAGGGAATCCTCCGCGGAACCCGGAAGTAGCGCATGCGAGAATGTCCTTGGAGATTGTCATGGCTGTTTATTTCTTTCCCGGCGCTGTTTCGCCGCGCGAACATAGAGCGGATGTCCGAGTCCTTTGTTCTGCCTTTGCTGGGACACAGTGGGCTGGTGAGTGCCGTGAGAGTTGTACCGGGAATGCGGAAGTGTGGGGGGGCGAGAAGTCGGCTTGGATCCGAGGTGAGTGCCGCTGAACGGAGGTGCAGCTGTGAGCATGAACAAATCCGAGGCGCTGGCTCAAAATCGAAATCCAAAACACAGTCAGGGTCATACACGAAAATCAATCCAAAAAATGGGCGAGGTAACCAGGGGCGAAGACGAGAGAATAAATCCAGAGAGGGTAGCAAGGGTCAGCAACGAGCAAGAATACAATGAACAAAATTAACAAGGGTGACACGGGGCACACGAGCGAGACACTGCGGCGCTGAGTGACACACTCGGTGTGCTTATAAAGCCAAGGGGTGATTACTTGATTTGATACAGGTGTGCTGTGATTGAGAGCGCTCCGCGTAGGGGAAAACTCCGAAATGGATTTATACCTGTGAGTCTAGCTAGCTCGTGACAGTACCCCCCCCCCCCCCTCCTACGGACGCCACCTGGCGTTCTGGCCGATGCATTGGGGTTCGCCGATGGAAGTCGGCAATAAGGGCTGGGTCCAGAATGAATCTAGAAAGAATCCAGCTTCTTTCCTCTGGGCCATAACCCTCCCAGTCTACCAGATATTGAAGGCCCCTGCCTCGGCGTCGGCGTCAAAAGCTTGTGCACCGTAAAGGCTTCGCTTCCGTCGATAAGTTGGGGAGGAGGAGCTGGGTGGGTGGGTGGACTCAGCGGGCAAGAGACAAGAGGTTTTATTTGGGAGACATAGAAGGAAGGATTTACTCTGCGCATGGTAGACGGCAGGAGAAGTCTAACAGTACAGGGGTTGATGATCTTGGTGATAGTGAATGGGCCAATAAACCTGGGAGCTAGCTTGCGGGAGGTCGTCTTGAGGGGAACGTAGTGAGAGGACAACATGACTCTTTAGCCCACGTGGTATATCGGTGCCCTGGAGCGGCGTCGGTCGGCTTGTTGCTTAAAGGCCAAAACGGCTCGACGGATACTAGACCTCGAACTCAACCATGTCTTTCTGCAACAACGAATGAAAGCTCGGGCAGAGGGGACACGAGACTTCCGCCTCCTGAGAGCGAAACAGCGGAGGCAACATTGGAAGGGGGAGAGACCCGTTGCCTATGTGGGCAAGGAATTGTGGGCGTCCTTAGAGGTCATGCACCGGATGGCCGTCTCTAGGTCCTGATTGGTTCTTTCCGCTTGGCCGTTTGTCTGCTGGTGGTATCCCGAGGATAGGCTGGAGGTAGCTCCGATTAGCTTACAGAAGGCGGACCAGAACTGGGCGGTGAATTGAGGACCCCGGTCTGATATGATGTCCGTCGGGAGCCCATGCAGCCGGAAAATGTGTGTGATTAAGAGTTCGGGGGTTTCCTTGGCTGTTGGGAGGCCAGATAAGGGGACGAAGTGGGCCGCCTTGGAGAAGCGATCAACCACCGTGAGAATGCAAGTATTACCCTTCGAGTCAGGGAGTCCGGTGACAAAGTTGACGACAATGTGGGACCAGGGCCTGTGAGGGATTGGGAGAGGTCTCAGGGAACCAGCGGGGGCTTTGTTGCTGGTCTTATTCCTGGCACAAGACTCACATGCACTCACGAAGCGGCGTTTGTCTTCTCTTATGGTAGGCCACCAAAAGTGCTGCTGGACCAGGGCTAATGTCTGCGAGGTGCCCGGGTGGCAGGCTAGCCTGGAGTTATGTCCCCACTATAGCACGTGAGATCGTTCTGCTTCAGGGACGAAGAGCCTGCCTGGCGGTACCCCAGGGGGACCGGGTTCCTGATGAAGAGCATGTTTGACCCGTGACTCAACCTCCAGTAAAGCCGCTCCTACCAGGCATTGGGGCGGTAAGATTGTGGCGTCAGGTGTTGGATCATGGGCTGGAGAGAACTGCAGAGAGAGAGCATCTGGTTTGGTGTTTTTAGACCCCGGGCGATAGGACAGGGAGAAATTAAAGCGTGAGAAGAACAGAGACCACCTCGCTTTCTGGGAGTTCCAATGTCAAATTTCTCTCAGCGGAAGAGAGTCGATGGGAGAAAGAACAACATGGGTGCAGCTTATCATCCTTAGGAGACCTTTATGATAAGACCGCTCCAACTCCGGTGTCTGAGGCATCCATTTCGACCACAAATTGAAGAGAAGGGTCCGGCTGAAGAAGGATAGGGGCTGAGTTGAAACGTCTTTTTAGGTCAGGGAAGGTCCTGGCAGCTTGTTCTGACCACATGAACGGAGTCTTGGATGATGTCAGGGAGATTAGTGGGGCAGCCACCAAGCTGTAGTTGCGCATGAACCGCCTGTAAAAGTTGGCGAATCCCAGGAAGCATTGAAGCTCCTTACGGGTTGTTGGGACCGGTCAGTCTGTGACGGCTTTCAGCTTGACGGGATCCATCTGAATCTTGGATGGGGCTACAATAAAGCCCAGGAAGGAGACTGTGCTACTGTGGAACTCACACTTCTCAGCCTTTACATAGAGCTGATTCTCAAGGAGCCTCTGAAGTATCTGGCGTACATGCCTCTTATCTTCGTTCATGGACCACGAGAAGATGAGGATGTCATCCAGGTATACAAAGACGAAGACGTTGATAAAATCCCTGAGGACGACCAAATACTCGTAGTGGCCTGACGGAGCGTTGAATGCAGTCTTCCACTCGTCCCCTTCCCTGATTCTGACCAGGTGATAAGCACAACACAGATCCAGTTTCGTAAAAACTTGGGCCCCCTGCAGGAGGTCGAAGGCAGTGGACATCAGGGGCAACGGGTAGCGGTTCTTGATAGTAATGTCATTCAACCCTCTGTAATCAATGCAGAGACGTAGGGTACCATCTTTTTTGGCCACGAAGAAGAAGCCTGCCCCAGCGGGTGACAATGTCTGCGGCTACCCCCTCGGAAATGTACTTGTCCATGACTTCCATTTACTGTTGAGAGCGTGAAAAGAGGCGTCCTCGGGGTGGAGCTGTGCTGGGTAGAAGGTCGATTCCACAATCATAGGGACGATGAGGAGGGAGAGAAACGGCCCGAGACTTGCTGAACACGGCCTTGAGGTCAACATAATCATGTGGAACCCCAGAGAGATCTGGGAACTCATCGCTGGCTGCTGAGGCGAGGGTAGGGCAAAGAGCAGACTTCAAGCAGGAGGCCAGGAAGAGAGAGCTCCATCCCAGGATGGTGTTCTTTCGCCAGTCTATATGTGGGTTGTGGCGGGTAAGCCATGGGCGCCCGTGAACCAGTTGCGACTGAGCTTGGTTCATGATGAGGAAGGAAATCTCTTCTGTGTGATTGCCAGAGGTCCTCAGAGTAATCGGAATGGTTCAAAGGGTGATAGGCAGGAGCGGGGTTCCATCAAGAGCGTGGACAAATAATGGAGCATTCAAGGGGAGAGTAGGAATGCGCAGTTCTTTGACTTTCATGGCACTGATCATGTTCTGGTCGGATCCTGGGCCACATGGAACTGACTCCGGAGAAGTCTGGCTGGCCTGATCGGAGTGGAAGAGGCGCTGGCTGTGAGGCAGGGTTGGTTCGAGGAGTGGTGCCGTTCTCTATGGCCCGAGTCTATCCGCCCTGCAAGGTCCATCAGAGCGTTCAAGTCTTCAGGGAGCTGCTGGGAAGTTAGCTGGTCCTTGACTGACTCAGAGAGCCCGTTCATACAGGGCCTGGGTGTCCCACTGAGTGGCGGCCGCCAGGGTTTTGAACTCAATGGCGTAGTCATAGGCAGACCGGGGACCCTGACGGAGTTCCAGTAGTTCTCTGGCGGCCTCTGTCCCAACGTGGGAGCGGTCAAACACTCTCCTCATCTCCTCAGCGAAAGAGTCAAAGGTAGCACAGCAAGGGTCATTAGCGTCCCAGACAGCAGTTCCCCATTCGCAGGCTCTCCCTGTGAGGAGGGTGATGATGTATGCCACCTTGGAGCGCTCAGTAGGGAAGGTTGAAGGCTGGAGTTCGAGCAACAGAGAACACTGTGATAAAAATGAACGGCAGGTACCAGGATTTCCGTCATAGGGCTGGGGGTTGAGCAGGCGAGGTTCATGCCGAGCTGGGGGTGTGAGAGCAGAAGGGAGCGTGGAGCAGACCTGTTGGAACTGAGTCAAT
This sequence comes from Clarias fuscus, assembly GCA_030347435.1. NCBI lineage: Eukaryota > Metazoa > Chordata > Actinopteri > Siluriformes > Clariidae > Clarias > Clarias fuscus. The sequence goes on along the minus strand of CM059204.1, from coordinate 39,429,703 downwards.
AACTGGGATAGCGAGTGGGATATCTGCAGTAAGCTCTGCTGCTGAGAATTAATGATTGCACCCTGTTGGGAAACAGTTTGGCGCAATTTGGCCTCCGATCGACTGCTGTCCAGGAAGTAGCAGGGGAATGTCCTTCCCAAGCTTAGCACAGGTTTTACGCCAGATGCCCTTCCTGACGCAACCCTCCCATTTTATCGGCGCTTGGGACAGACACTTCATCCAGTTGTTGGAAATCAAACCCGGACCTTTCGCATAGCAGCTGAAACACCTCCTACTGAGCCACCAGCGCCCTATTGCCCTGATGACATCAGACACAAAATCACTAGTCTGAAAGATTTTAAGTTGGTGGAACTTTAAGGTGACAGTTACTGTTACTTAATGGAAGGTACTTACAGTTACTTAAAATATCGAATTTGTTCAGCTAACTCGAAAAGTGTCATTTCTACAAACTCATAAATACCAAAAAGTTCTCATCAAGGTCCATTAATTTGAATTAATTGTAATTATTTAAGTTAACAGTATTCAATATGTTTTATTACTTTGAGCATTAGGGTTTACAGTGTAGGTGGTAAAAAAGCTTTTCTTTGCAAACATTAAAACATTTAAATTAACATTAAAAGATACTCTTTCTGACCTCGTAAACCTTGTTCCCATCTCTCACCGCAAATGCCACTATGGATTTGAACTCTTAGTCTAAAATTGCATATTTCTATGCACTGTATCGGTACAAAGTAAGTGACTGTGTGTGTGTGTGTGTGTGTGTGTGTGTGTGTGTGTGTGTGTGTGTGTGTGTTTTAGAGTATCATTGTGTCGTATCACATCCTCCAACTCAGCACCTGCAGTTGCTCTGGTTTTTGTACGGCCCTATAACACAGTGTTAGTGCCAGATGCTACTGATGGAATGCCAACTCTGACAGTAATAATCTGCTGCATCTTCAGTCTGGACTTGACTGATGGTCAGAGTGAAATCAGATCCAGATCCACTGCCACTGAAACGAGCTGGAAAACCCGACTGTAGCTGATTTATAAGTTTAATCAGGAGTTTAGGAGCTTCTCCAGGTTTCTGCTGATACCAGTGTAAGTGGTCATTATTATACACTGCCGGACTGGTTCTACAGTTGATGGTGACTGTTTCTCCTGGAAGAGCAGATTTCACTGCAGGAGTCTGAGTTACTGTGACTTGACCTCTGCACACTGTAGCCACAAAAAAGTTAAAAGAAACATGGAAGTAAAGAAAGATAATAATACAATATACTGAAATATTATAATAGAAAATATTAATGTATTTGTATGAAGAGATGATTGTAGAGATAAAATCTGAAGCAGTGTCTGACCTTGAGTCCAGAAGATCAGTGTCCAGATGAAGACGGGGATCAAAGTCATGGTAGCTGTGGGTGAAGTTGCTGTAGCAGCAGCTCTCAGTCATGAAGTGTTAAAGTCACAGCGCTATAAACACTCCCAGAGCACTGAAGCATGTGCTGCTAATGCAAAGTGTCCTCTAAGTATGGAAACACCTTTACCACATTCCCCCAATCTTACTGTAATTCTCAAACTACTACAGAGTTACTGTGTGAGTTTTGCTTCTGGGGTCAGATGGAGATTTTCTGTAAAATACTTTTAGGTCTCAGATGCATAAATAAGTGAATTAGAGAGAGAAGTTTAAACTTTCACTGGACGTGTTTGTACTGAATGTTAATGAGTTTCTCACTGTAGTGGATTTATGGTTTACATTGTTAAATGGTTACATTTACATCAGCAGCATCAATGAGGGCAGTGAGTAAATAATGTTTCTGACTGTAAATTATTGTAGAACTTTCAACATCATGACGCATTATTGGTAAAACGTGTACAACTGTAGACCAAAATGTTGTGCTTTTATTATATGTAAATCTCAGGGATTAAGACCTTCCTTGAACATTCTGACTTTTAAAAATCTAAATATCTGAATAATATATTAGAAACCAGTCAGAGAGTTAGTGTATTAATCGGCTGATGTGAACAGAAGTTGGTGTTTTGTAGCTGTTTTGTAATAAGAGGTTTAAATGGATGGAGAGAGCAGTGAGTTTAGAGCAGCAGGGTTTTTGTACGGCCACTAAACCTGTTTGTATCACTGTGCTGTCCTTTTGGTGGAGGAACCAAACTGTCTGTGGGCCGTAAGTAACCTGTTTACTAATGACTTTTGACATAAATGAATTTAATGGAGTGATTAAAATTATTAGGTTAAATGTTTTCAACCAATCCAAAATCCTTCTTTTTCTTTTTTTATTACAACTTTCTAACTTTTCTTATTTTAGAATCTGACAAAATGTAGCTGACTACAGTGCTAGTAGCTAATGTTAACTTGTACTTACAAACTATAAACAAACTATATATTACTGACATTTTTAAAATTATGTTACATGTTAAAGTATATATATATATATATATATATATGGTGTTCATTAATGTTATCAAGTACATTTTATTTTTTCGATGGCTGACTATAGTAAAATTAATTCTAAAAATGTAATGATAACAGTAATATTAATTATTAGAGATAATAATATTACTAATAATAATAATAATAATAATAATAATAATAATAATAATCCATTTTATTTATAAGTAAGTTTAAAGCACCCAAAGACACTTTACATTAAATATAAAAGGCAAGTAACTAAAAAAAGGCATTTAAAAAAGCTGAAAATAAAATTATTAAAAATAAAAGAGTAGACAATTAAGATCCCCAAGATTAAATATAGTATAAAAGGAAATATGATAAAACAAAATTATCGGTAAGTAAAAATCCATTGACTAATATAAATAATAAAATAAAATAAAGAAAGAAAGAAAGAAAGTTATTTAAAACAGACATTGATCGAACACATAAAAGTATAACTGTATGTGAGATGTTTGTGATGCTCCACTGATCTCAGTTCTGCTCTTTCATACATAAAGGGAAATGAAACAAACACATTGAACTTAAACAAATCAAACCTATTTAAATTGTATGCATATGTGTAGATCTCACCCAGCCCAGTGTGACGGTGCTGCCCCCCTCCAGTGTGGAGCTGCAGCAGGAGAAGGTCACACTCGTGTGTGTGGCCAACAAGGGCTTCCCCTCGGACTGGAGGCTGACCTGGAAGGTTGATGGGAACAGCTGGACCTCGGGGGAGAGTCTCAGTGCTGATGTTCTGCACACAGACGGCCTCTACAGCTGGAGCAGCACGCTGAGTCTCAACTCGGAGCAGTGCAGGAACAAGCTGGTGACCTGTGAGGCCTTCAAGGAGAACCAACCTACTGTGGTGAGCACAGTGAACATAGGGCAGTGCTCAGAGCTGTGAGCTCACACACACTTTACTCAGCTCACGTTCTACTTCTTCACTGTGTGTTACCTCTGGCCTGTAATGCTCAAATGTATCTCATTCACAATGTAATTAGTGTTATTAATGTGAGCTCAGACAACCATCAGTGTAACTCAACTTTTCTTTTTAATTAGCACCTGAATATGTGTTGTGTGTGTATAACTGCAATGTCATGCTTTGAATTATTAATAAAATTGTTTGCATTATAAAATATTCGCTTTACATTAATAATCATGCACATCATGCACAGATTATGAATACTGAATCACATTCCATAACTTGTTTTCTTATGAAAAAATCACCAGATCAGACCAGCTACATCTCGTTCAACTAAAAATTTACATCTGTACACTATATACAAATGTTACATAATTATCAGATTTTTACTCTTTTAAAACACATAACTGAAAATTTATCATTAACCCCTTAACACACTTACTCACTCATCATTTATACCGCTTAATCCTGTATTCAGGGTCACATGGGGCCTGGAGCCGTAAGGCACAAGGCGGGGTACACCCTGGACAGGGTGCAAATCCATCACAGGACACACACATGCTACAGCCAACTTGGAAATGGCAATTAACCTAACCTACATGTCTTTGTACTGTGAGTACGCAGAGGAAACCCACCAAGCACAGGGAGAACATGCAAACTCCATGCACACAGAGACAGAAATCGAATCATGAGGGAATCGAACCCGGACCCCGGAGGTGCAAGCCGACAGTGCTAACCACTACACCACCATGCTCCCTGCCCCCCCGCCTCACCCCCTCTGTAACACAGAGTTTTATAAATAAATGAACCCAGTTTTATATAATTAAATGATGTCTGCAAATACATAAAAATAATTGTTGTATACATAGTTTCAACCAATACATTACCAGGACCCACTATCTTTATAATTATAATCTATACTGAAGATATAACTGAGTGAAATTGAACAGGAACATATTCTAATTTTAACACTGTTGTATCTGTAAGAACGACGCATACTTGAACTTCTCAACTTCTCTTTTTTAATAATCACAACAAAATCTCCACATACACTTTTTCATTCCAGCACTTCTTCCTGTTCCGCCCCCTTACAGTACGTCATTCCATTCCTAACCCTTTAAAGCAGCAGACGCTCTTTTTCCCGGTCCAACTAATGCAACACAACATTTAACTACTTTAACTAAGCATCAGAATATTAGTCTTACTAAACATGCAACGTTTCCCCTCTCCTCCCGGTGAACTAAGTGTGAAAAGATGTCTGGTAATCCTGAAAACGAGCAGGCGAATATGCGATCTAGAAGGTCTGCCTTGCAACGTTGCAGATAGTGGCAGGCTTGTAGCTTGTGGAGTCCCTGAATGCTGCCCTGGGGTTCGAGGGCACAGAGCACCCAGCATAGGGCAGGGAAACACCGTGTCCTGGGTGCAATCTGAAACCATCCGATAACTTAACTGTGACTGGACCTAACTGCTTCCGTACCTGCTGGGGTTGTGACCAGAAAGTGCAAAGCTTGTTTTTCCGCTGTGGCCGCAGAACTCGGGAAGAGTTTGGGAATCTGGACTCTTTTCCTCGCATTGTATCTCTCTTGTGCCTTAAGCTGCCGTCCTTGCACCTTGGCTTTCACCACAGGGCTTCCACTGTGAGAAACAGAAGGGCAAAGTCTGTGCAAGGGAAACTCCAACTCTCGGCCCAGCATTAGTTTTGCTGGTGACACCCCTGTGGTGGCATGCTGAGCTGCTCTGTAGTGCAGAAGCATCTGAGACAAAGCCTCATTGAAAGAACAGCCTTGTGCCAAATGAGCTCTCAGACCGTTTTTCAGTGTCTGGTTAAATCTCTCCACGCCCCCATTTGACTGCGGATGATAATAAGCTATTCGTACGTGTTTGATCGATTTGCTTCGCATGTAGCTGGTAAACTCAGCAGACACTAGTTCAGGGCCCTTGTCTGTCGTCAAGTTCTTTGGCACGCCCCAGCGGGCAAAGAGCAACTCCAGAGAGCCAATGATAGATTGAGTGTAGAGCATGACAATTCGTGTTTTATTCGATCATACGGCTGGATATCTGTCATCAATTGGGTTGGCCAGCCATTCAGGACATACTCGCGAACTATAGAAAAGGTGGAGTCGGCAGCTGACTCCTCTGTAAGTTCTTCCAAGGACACGAAAGACATCAGAGGTGCATGCACTAAATGAATAAGGTCCCTGTCCTCAGCCCCCTGACAGGGGGTAATGGGCGATGACACGTAACGGGACAGCAGATCAGCCACCACATTATCTTTGCCTGACGTATACTATATGGTAAAGTCATACTGTTGTAGACGATCAGTCCAACGGTACATGCGCAGTGGTTTGTGGCCCGGTCGGTTCGGAGGACGAATTTTCGACCATAAAGATAGGCATGCCAGCATTCGCAGGCCCAGACACAGGCTAGAGCCTCCCTCTCTCCAGTTGAGTACTTCTGTTCTGTTGGGGTAAACGCGCGAGAAGCAAAAGCTACAGGCTGTTCAATACCATTCTGGAGTTGTGAGAGGACAGCGCCACAAGTGACCAAAGTGGGGCTCGTCAACAGCTCCTTAAGTGTGCGCACTGTGACCGAGCAGGCCAACGACCAGGCCCAAGGGGCATCCTTTTTTAGCAGCTGGCGGAGGTGGTATGTAATTGTGGAGTATTGAGGTAGAAAGCGCATATAGTATGTTGTCATCCCCAAGAACGATGCAAGTTGTACTGCAGATTACCGAAGGTTCCGGTACCTGGTGTATAGCTTCAATATTGGAGTGCAATGGTGAAAGGCCCTCGGCTGAAACATGAAAGCCCACAAAATCAACCTCTGGTACTGCAAAGATAAATTTTTCTGCGTTCAGTGACAGGTTATGTTGACTGAGTACAGCAAAAGTAGCCTTTAAGTGCTGTTCGTGAATCACTGCATTCGGGGCATGGACAATAACATCATCCATATAGATGGCAATGCCAGGAACGCCAGCTAGTATGGTAGACATGATTTTTTGGAAACAGCAAGTGTGCCAAAAAACGTTCATACGTGGCCGTATTGAGCAGTGATACTTTAGCCCCTGTGTCCAGGAGCAGGGGAATATGGGAATTTGCTATATTGATCACACATGTAGAGAAACCTGCTGAATTGGAGTTTATTGAATGAATAATGGCAGGGGCTGTAGGGTTTGTACGTGAGTTTCGTTGTGGAGGAGCTTGAACTGGAGCAGACCGACACCATTTTGCAAAGTGGTTCGGCTTCTGACAGCGTCAAAATATTTGTCCCCATGCGGGACAATCAGGGGAACGTGATGAGTATCTAGTGGAACCACAATTTCCACATCGCCGCTGCACTTGAGGTTGTGCATATTGTATGTCCGCGTTTGACAATAAATTTGCCTCTGATCTGTGAACTTGGTTCATGTGGAGCGTTTAATTTAGCAGCACACTGTGCAGCAGACTCAATTTGAGAGGCTAGAATAACAACTTTCTCTAAAGTGAGATCATCATCTTCCAATAACAGGCGCTCCCGCACAAGTGAATTGCGTGTTTTCTCAATTAGTTGATCTCGTATCATCTCGTTTGATAATGTGCCAAAACAGCACGGTTTTGTCAGCCCTCTTAAATCAGCGACATATTGAGCAATTGACTCACCGGCACGCTGACTGCGCTGTCGGAACTGCAGCCGTTTCAGCTGGAGACTCTGTTTTTTTTTTTTCGAAATGTCGGTCTAACAGTGTAATTGCAGCGGCAATTTAAATTTAACTACTTTAACTAAGCATCAGAATATTAGTCTTACTAAACAGGAAACAAACTCAATAAAGGATTTTTTTTATTATTATTTTTTGACAGACACCTGAAAGTTGGACTGCACATTGATTAACTAAATGCTTTTAGTGCTGTTCATTAGAGCCACACTTCTGTATCTGACTCCTGCTGAATTGAAATATATACTGTATATATACTGCTCCCTTTATGATTTTTTTTCTTTTCTTTTTGTCAAACTTAAAACATTCAGATCACTCCCTCACTGTATATACCCCTATGCTGTATCCTGTATATAGGTAAAGATCATAAAATTAATTTTATTGTTTTACAGAGATAATCTGAGTAAATAGAAATTGCAGTTTTTAAATTATGATTTAATTAAATTATTTTGCTTGTCTAGGTGCAGCAGGCTCTCTCAATGATGCCATTACATCAGGAGGTCATATGAGGGTTTGTTACCAATCTAGTACATAAATAACATTGGAAGAACTATACAGGGTGGGCCATTTATATGGATACACCTTAATAAAATGGGAATGGTTGGTGATATTAACGTCCTGTTTGTGGCACATTAGTATATGTGAGGGGGCAAACTTTTCAAGATGGGTGGTGACCATGGTGGCCATTTGGAAGTCGACCATCTTGGATCCAACGTTTGTTTTTTCAATAGGAAGAGGGTCATGTGACACATCAAACTTATTGGGAATTTCACAAGAAAAACAATGGTGTGCTTGTTTTTAACGTAACTTTATTCTTTCATGAGTTATTTACAAGTTTCTGACCACTTATAAAATGTGTTCAATGTGCTGCCCATTGTGATGGATTGTCAATGCAACCCTCTTCTCCCACTCTTCACACACTGATAGCAACACCGCAGGAGAAATGCCAGCACAGGCTTCCAGTATCCGTAGTTTCAGGTGCTGCACATCTCGTATCTTCACACCATAGACAATTGCCTTCAGATGACCCCAAAGATAAAAGTCTAAGGGGGTCAGATCTGGAGACCTTGGGGGCCATTCAACTGGCCCACGACGACCAATACACTTTTCAGGAAACTGTTCATCTAGGAATGCTCGGACCTGACACCCATAATGTGGTGGTGCACCATCTTGCTGGAAAAACTCAGGGAACGTGCCAGCTTCAGTGCATAAAGAGGGAAACACATCATCATGTAGCAATTTCAAATATCCAGTGGCCTTGAGGTTTCCATTGATGAAGAATGGCCCCACTATCTTTGTACCCCATATACCACACCATACCATCCCTTTTTTTGTTCCAACAGTCTTGGAGGGATCTATCCAATGTGGGTTAGTGTCAGACCAATAGCGGTGGTTTTGTTTGTTTGACTTCACCATTCACATAAAAGTTTGCCTCATCACTGAACAAAATCTTCTGCGTGAACTGAGGGTCCTGTTCCAATTTTTGTTTTGCCCATTCTGCAAATTGTGTGCGCCGATCTGGGTCATCCTCGTTGAGATGCTGCAGTAGCTGGAGTTTGTAAGGTTGCCATTTGTGAGTAGCTAATATCCGCCGAAGGGATGTTCGACTAATGCCACTCTCCAGTGACATGCGGCGAGTGCTACGCTGTGGGCTCTTGCTGAATGAAGCTAGGACAGCCACTGATGTTTGTTCATTAGTGACAGTTTTCATGCGTCCACATTTTGGCAAATCCAACACTGAACCAGTTTCACTAAACTTAGCAAGCAGTTTGCTAACTGTAGCATGGGAGATGGGTGGTTCTGTAGGGTGTCTTGCATTGAAATCTGCTGCAATGACCCGCTTACTGCGTTCACCAGATATCAACACAATTTCGATCCGCTCATCACGTGTTAAACTCTTTGACATGTCAATGGCTGTGAACAAAGAAAAACTTGTAAATAACTCATGAAAGAATAAAGTTACGTTAAAACCAAGCACACTATTGTTTTTCTTGTGAAATTCCCAATAAGTTTGATGTGTCACATGACCCTCTTCCTATTGAAAAAACAAAAGTTGGATCCAAGATGGCCGACTTCTAAATGGCCACCATGGTCACCACCCATCTTGAAAAGTTTGCCCCCTCACATATACTAATGTGCCACAAACAGGACGTTAATATCACCAACCATTCCCATTTTATTAAGGTGTATCCATATAAATGGCCCACCCTGTATATCTAACACAGTGGATATTGCCGTTGGCCGAACGTTGGTACAACAATGTCGCCTGTGATGCTCCTATACTCTCTGATAGGCTATACAACAATTATCCGCATCCACTCTAATGGCTGACCAAGGCTGTGAGTGTGCAATACATGGAGAGAACAAGACAGAAAAACAAAAAACCTTTCCATTATCACTCATACACTCTACATGCCCATGCACGTGTGTTGGACACAAACATTTTGTATCCTGCTTTTTAATAATATTACTGAAGGTATATGTCATACAGTATTATCATAATTAATATTAAATAGATTCACAATGGTGTCAGCTAAACAATGGTAATAATGTGTAGTTATTTATTTCTATTTTCTCTGTTGTTATTTATGGCTAAATGACATAGATGCATGTGTAAAAGTTTAAACATACATATACATAAAGTAAATAATATGTGGTTAAGACAGCTAAAACAATAGTGTAACAGTTAAAATAAGACACCCCAATTAAAAAAAAAAAATCTTATGTTTTCTAAATGATAAATGTTATATTCATTGTGCTTTGTGTTCAACTGTAAGTACTGTCAAACAGGTCACGAGATGGTGCTAATCGCTAGGGAGGAACCTAATCTTGCAGCCAAGTTAAACACAAGGTAAAGTTTTGTGCCTCTTTGCTCCTAACTACAGTGAGTAACGTGGTATATGAGTGTTCCGCAAACCGAGCAAAGATTTTTAATAAATTTTTAATCGGACACCGAGCAAGTATTAGTTTACGAGCGCCGAGTATTATGTATATATTATATATTATGTATGCGACTCTTATTTTGACACCGAGCGTCACTCTCTCACCTCCCCCCCGCCAAACCCACGGCTTTGCAAACACACAGAAACTCCGCTCGTCTCTTATGCGTGTGCGTGCGTAATTTGACACCGACACACACACGCACAGACGCTCTTTCGGCCTTTTCTCCCCCTCCCCAGCTTCACAAACACACAGAAACTCTGCTCTGTCGCGATTCTTTTCTAAGGTAAGATGCTGGTTCATTTTTTTTTTTTTTTTTTTTTTTATACTTTACAGCAGTGATTCCCTTAATATGCGCTCACGCCAGGTCAGAGAGATTTATTTTTTCCCCCTTAAAAAGGTGTTTCCATTGTGTGTGTCCGTTTGTTGTGAAACTTAAAAAGTGATTCCATTAGTATGCGCTCATGCCAGTGTCAGAAAGATTTCTTTTTTCCCTGTTAAAATGGTGTTTCCGGTGTGTTTATGTGTGTGTCCGTTTGTTGTGAAACTTAAGTAATTCCGTTAGTATGCGCTCATGCCTGTCTCAGATAGATGTCTTTATTTCAGTTAAAACTGTGTTTCCACTGTGTTTATGCGTTTGTTGTGAAACTTAAAAAGTGATTCCATTAACATGCGCTCATGCCAGTCTCAGAGAGATTTCTTTTCTTCCTGTTAGAACGGTGTTTCCGCTGTGTGTGTGTGTGTGTGTGTGTGTGTGTGTGTGTGTGTGTGTGTGTGTGTGTGTGTGTGTGTGTGTGTTTGTTGTGAAACTTAAAAAGCGAGGTGGGGAGAGGGAGGAAGAGTGTTACTGTGCAAAACGAGGCGAGGGAAGGGGCTAATTCCACACACACACACACACACACACACACACACACACACACACACACACACACACACACACACACACACGGCGCCTGCGCACACCAACGGAAACACTTATCTGTCAGGATTTATTTGTACTTTTTTTTAAAGGTAAAGTGCAGATTAATTTGTTTTATTTTCATTTTATAGAATGTATTAATTATTTTTATGTATTTATTTTTTGCGGCTGTGGAACGAATAATTTGAGCTTTCATTATTTCTTATGGGAAATGATGATTTGGTTTACGAGTGTTTTGGAACACGAGCCCACTTCCGGAACGAATTATGCTCATAATCCAAGGTTCCACTGTATAAGTTAATATTCCTCTAGATGAGATGCAAATACCATTAGGTAAGACATACTGTAAGTGTGTGTATGCACTATTATGCTAGGCTAGTTAACCTTTTGCCAGTGAATACAGTAGCCTACAGAGCCATAGCGAGGTTAGAACCATAGGGACTGTTGCCATATTAAGGGACAGAAACGTTAAAGGGCTAATATACAGTACATATTGTTTTGCTTTAGGGCACTGCATTTTTGTATGTTTATGTGGTTGTTGAACTTATGAACTAAAGTAGTTGGAATGTGAAACATGTAATTTGTGTCAGGAATGACCCCTAGAGGGCACCTTGGTGTTTTCACAAGAGGGAAGCTAGGATTTGAGTTCAGTTATTGTGTTGCAGGGCGGCACGGTGGTGTAATGGTTAGCACTGTCGCCATGCACTTCTAGGGTCCGGGTAGGGTAGAGGACGACCCAGTACCAGTGCCCGTTCTGCCACCCGGGTTTGAGGATGACCCAGTGCCAGTGCCCTCTCTGCCACTCGGGTTCAAGGACAACCCATTTAAGAATCTTGTCCTGCCCGTCCTGCCACCCTGCCCAAGGTACATACTCTGGATCTCCAGTGGATCTGCAGTGGCGCTCTGTAGTGACATTTGAGGGGGGATTATGTCAGGAATGTTGGGTGTCTTGTGCCTCAGAGACTTATGTTTGTTTTGTTTTTGGACTCTGTCCCAGAGTGCACCTTGGTCAGGTGATGAGAGCACTCCCCTGAACCAAGGTTGCAAATTAGTTTGGCCATAAGAAGCCAGGATTTGAGTTCAGTTATTGTATTCCATCTGTTTAGGTTGAGCTCTATTCTGTATTGGTAAAGCTGTTTTGTTTCGTCATTGATTTATGTTTAGTTTGAATTTGTGTTTGGCTATGTTGGTTTTCTTTATATTATTAAACAAGTCTTAACCTCCGCGCTTGCCTCGCCTGCTGCAAACATCCCACATTCCAGTTTTTTTGTTTGTATGCATTTATTTTCATAAACCTTGCTGAGATAAAAAGTGCTTGTCTTTATCTACTGAACCAACGTTGTGCCAACGTTGTGCCAAAATTAGGCCAACATTGCCATTATCTACTGAACCAAAGTTGTGCCAACATTGGGCCAACCTTGTCAATATCTGCTAAACCAACAGTATGTCAACGTTAGGGCCAACCTATCTTTGGTGTGTCTATTGGTGTGTATGAAAAGTTAGTAGTGAGGCTCATACAAATATACTTTATAAAAGTATTAAAACTTCAATAGGGTGTTCCCCCATGTGACGGACCAACGATTAGGCAATGCATGAAAAAGGAACTATGCAGGGTGTGGCTAAGCCCTGCAGCAACAATCTGATTGGCACAATCATCAGCGGGACGAACCGACGATGCGGGGTCAAAACCCCAAGGTCCGAACAGCTCGCTCCCTCTTTCACCACTCGTGCTTCTGTCCTAGCAGGCGTACTTCACCATTGTCTTTTTGCAGTGGCACCACAAAGCGACCAAGTCACCGCTATCCTAGAACTTTTAACAAAACTTTGTGCCAAAACGGCCATTGGCAACCAACGTTCAGCCAAAGGCTTCCCGGAAAGACATCATTCCAACAACAGCAAACCAACCAATCAGCAACACCATGATACCCTTTGCTAGAGGCGAGACACCAGATGAGAACAAAACATAATGCAAGCAAACAAACAAAGCTTCCTACCTTACTGAAAACTGGTGTGCGATCCAAACTACACAGTAAAATTAAACACAAGGCTCTGCTCTGATCGAGTAACCAGTACTAGAAATTTGAGGACTTCATCAAAAATCCATTAACTTTTACCCTTTTTAACTACCAGATTTTGTTGGTCATCGTTGGCTACGGGATACACAGGACTGGTAAGATACACTAAGTCATGCCAAACGCTGGATGGATAGATGATCAACTGTACAGTATGTCATAAATTTTAATAAGTGCAATAAAATCAAGCTGAATCCTTAAAGATTAGATTTACCTTTGACAAACTTTTTGCCAACGTTTGTGAGAGAAGCTTAACAAAAACCTATCTAGCTACATGGTGAAAAATAAAATAAAAATAACAATGTTATTGTAAAAATTTATTTCATAAAGCTACTCTTCCAATGGGTGAACTTGGCACCTGACTTCTCTTACTGCAACTGCCACTGTGGACTGGTACTCTTAGTGTCAAATGTATTGTATTTATTTTTGCTATTACTTACTCCTATGTACCTGTAACACAATATCAGTGTTTTGACAAGTGAGCATATGTGTGTGTGACAGAGAGAGAGAGAGAGAGAGAGAGAGAGAGAGAGAGAGATACAGTAATGTTCTTGACTGTCAGCACCTGCAGTCGCACTCAGCTGCAGCAGTGCAGTCTTTCTACAATTTGACTGAGGGAGGTTTTTGTACGACTCTATAACACTGTGTTAGTGCCAGACGCTACTGATGGAATGCCAACTTTTACAGTAATAATCTGCTGCATCTTCAGTCTGGACTCCACTGATGGTCAGAGTGAAATCAGATCCAGATCCACTGCCACTGAAACGAGCTGGAAAACCTGACTGTAGCTGATTTACAAGTTTAATCAGGAGTTTAGGAGCTTCTCCAGGTTTCTGCTGATACCAGTGTAAGTAGTGGCCATATGAGCTGTGATGATACACTGCCTGACTGGTTCTACAGTTGATGGTGACTGTTTCTCCTGGAGCAGCAGATTTCACTGCAGGAGTCTGAGTTACTGTGACTTGACCTCTGCACTCTGTAAACATATATATTATAAATCACCATGAAACTGAAATGTCATAATACAATGTATATTTGTAAGAAGAGATCATTTTTAGCATAAAAATCTAAAGCAGTGTCTGACCTTGAGTCCAGAGGATCAGTGTCCAGATGAAGACGGGGATCAAAGTCATGGTAGCTGTGGGTGAAGTTGCTGTAGCAGCACCTCTCAGTCATGAAGTGTTAAAGTCACAGCGCTATAAACACTCCCAGAGCACTGAAGCATGTGCTGCTAATGCAAAGTGTCCTCTAAGTATGGAAACACCTTTACCACATTCCCCCAATCTTACTGTAATTCTCACACTACTACAGAGTTACTGTGTGAGTTTTGCTTCTGGGGTCAGATGGAGATTTTCTCTTAAATACTTTTAGGTCTCAGATGCATAAATAAGTGAATTAGAGAGAGAAGTTTAACCTTTCACTGGATGTTAATGAGTTTCTCACTGTTTCTCAGTGTAGTTTATAACACTTATCTAGCTACATGGTGAAAAAACAGAAGAAGGTCAGAAGATACTGAAGAAACAGTATCACTGTTAGAAGTGAGTAAATATAAAGTAATGTTCTTGACTGTAAATGAAATAATCATGCTTTGTAACACATTATACCCAACACTGTTTACTAATGAATTAAATGTTGAGATAAATACGTTTAATGGAGTGCTGCAAATAATTCTTTTCAACCAATCCACCTAATAAAATGGAAAAGTTCTTAAACTTTACATACTTTAGAATATGACAAAATTAAAATGACTACAGTGCTAGTATTTAATGTTTATGTGCATTTAAAACAATATATACATTATTATTTGTTTGTTATTGACATGTTTTTACTGAAGTAAAATGTTTTTTTTTGACGTCTAAAATGAATTTATTAAAACGATACAAGCTGTGTGTTAAATGCTGTGTATTCATGTCAAGTAATTTTTATTTTTCTGATTACTGACTCTATAGTAAAGCTAATTCTAAACATTTAATGATTTTGCAGTAATATTAATGCTTGTAGTTTTCAGTTGGTAAAGTATTTGATTTGAATGTCAAACGTTTGTGACGCTCCACTGAACTCTGAAGTTCTGCTTTGTAAGATACAAAGGGAAGTGAAACAGACTGAGCTAAAACAAATGCATTCTCTTTTGTGCTTGTGCATGTGTGTAGGTCTCAAACAGCCCAGTGTGATGGTGCTGCCCCCTCCAGTGTGGAGCTGCAGCAGGAGAAGGTTACACACGTCTATGTGGCCAACAAGGGCTTCCCCTCGGACTGGAGGCTGACCTCGAAGGAACAAGCCGGAGACCTGTGAGGTCTTCAAGGAGAACCAACCTACTCTAGTGAACACAGTAAACATAGAGCAATACTCAGAGCTCTGAGCTCACACACACACTTTACTCAGCTCACATTCTACTGCACACACACACACACACACACACACACACACACACACACACACACACACACACACTTTACTTAGCTCACCTTCTACTGCTTCACTGTGCGTTTCTTCAGGCATTTACTTACTTCTTTAACTCTTTCACAATGTAATTTGTAATAGTTCTCCCACTTAAAAAGATAAGAAAGGCCTGTAATCTTCATCATAGGTATACCTCAACTACTGTATGAGAGACAAAATAAGAAAAAAAAATCCAGAAAATCACATTGTAGGATTTTTTAAAGAATTACAGTAAATAATTAAAAAAAAAATTTTTTTATCTCAATACTTTGTTATATACCTTTTGTTGGCAATGACAGAGGACAAACATTTTCTGTAAGTCTTGTTGCTGGTATTTTGGCCCATTCCTCCATGTAGATCTCCTCTAGAGCAGGGATGTTTTGGGGCTGTTGCTGGGCAACATGGCCTTTCAACTCCCTGGCTAGGCCACTCCAGGACCTTGGAATGCTTCTTATGAAGCCACTTCTTTGTTTGGGATCACTGTCATGCTAAAAGACCCATCCACGTTTCATCTTCAATGCCCTTGCTGATGGAAGGAGGTTTTCACTCAAAAGCTCACGATACATGGCCCCATTCCTTCTTTCCTTTACACAGATCAGTCGTCCTGGTCTCTTTGCAGAAAAACAGCCCCAAAGCATGATGTTTCCACCCCCATACTTTGGATGCAACTTTCTCCTCCAAACACGACAAGTTGAGTTTTTACCAAAAAGTTCTTCAGACCATATGGCATGCTCCCAATCCCCTTCTGGATCATCCAAATGCTCTCTAGCAAACTTCAGACGGACCTGGACATGTACTGGCTTAAGCAGTGGGACACATCTGGAACTGCAGTATTTCAGTCTTTGGCGGCGCAGTGTGTTACTGATGGTAGCCTTTGTTACTTTGGTCCCAGCTCTCTGCAGGTCATTCACTAGGTCCCCCCGTGTGGTTCTGGGATATTTGCTCACAGTTCTTGTGATCATTTTGACTCCACACGGTGAGATCTTGCGTGGAGCCTCAGATCGGGGGGGAGATTATGATGTGGTCTGGTATGTCTTCCATTTTCTAATAATTGGTTCCGCAGTTGATGTCTTCACACCAAGCTTCTTACCTATTGTAGATTCAATTCTTCCCAGCCTGGTGCAGGTCTACAAATTTGTTTCCGGTGTCCTTTGACAACTCTTTGGTCTTGGCTATAGTGGAGTTTGGAGTGTGACTGTTGGAGGTTGTGGACAGGTGTCTTTTATACTGATAAGTTCAAACAGGTGCCATTTATACAGGTAAGGAGTGGAGGACAGAGGAACCTCTTAAAGAAGAACTTACAGGTCTGTGAGGGACAGAAAACTTGCCTATTTGTAGGTGACCATATAATTATTTTACCGAGGAATTTACCAATTAATTCATAAAAAATCCTACAATATGATTTTCTGGACTTTTTTTTATTTTATTATTTTGTCTCTCATAGTTGAGGTATACCTATGATGAAAATTACAGGCTTCTCATCTTTTTAAGTGGGTGAACTTGCACAATTGGTGGCTGACTAAATACTTTTTTGCCCCACTGTATGTGTTGTGTATCACTGAAATGCCATGCTCTGATTATTAGTAAAGCGATTTGCATTATGAAATGTTTGCTTTACAACATTAACTATGCTCTTCCTACACAAATTATAAATGGACCACTGTATCAATATCATGAAAACATCACCTGATAATACCTGCATCTCATTACTGCACAATTTCAGTTTGTTAAACTAATCATTTACGTCTGTACGCTATATACAAATATTACATACACACGTGGACAAAATTGTTGGTAACCTTCGGTCAATGAAAGAAAAACTCACAATGGTCACAGAAATAACTTTAATCTGACAAAAGTAATCATTTAAAAAAATTCTATGAATGTTAACCAATGAAAGTCAGACATTGCTTTTCAACCATGCTTCAACGGAATTATTTAAAACAATAAACTCATGGAACAGGCCTGGACAAAAATGATGGTACCCCTAGAAAATACTGAAAATAATGTGACCAAAGGGACATGTTAATTCAAGGTGTGTCCACTAATTAGCATCACAGGTGTCTACAATCTTGTAATCAGTCAGTGGGCCTATATATAGAGCTCCAGGTAGTCACTGTGTTGTTTGGTGACATGGTATGTACCACACTCAACATGGACCAGAGGAAGCGAAGGAAAGAGTTGTCTCAGGAGATTCGAAAGACAATTATAGACAAGCATGTTAAAGGTAAAGGCTATAAGACCATTTCCAAGCAGCTAGATGTTCCTGTGACTACAGTTGCACATATTATTCAGAAATTTAAGATCCATGGGACTGTAGCCAACCTCCCTGGACGTGGCTGCAGGAGGAAAATTGATGACAAATCAAAGAGACAGATAATCTGAATGGTAACAAAAGAGCCCAGAAAGACTTCTAAAGAGATCCAAGGTGAACTTCATGCTCAAGGAACATCAGTGTCAGATCGCACCATCCGTCGTTGTTTGAGCCAAAGTGGACTAGATGGGAGACGACCAAGGAGGACACCATTGTTGAAAACAAATCATAAAAAAGCCAGACTGGAATATGCCAAACTACATGTTGACAAGCCACAAAGCTTCTGGGAGAATGTCCTATGGACAGATGAGACAAAAATGGAACTTTTAGCATATCAAGAAAAGAACACTGTCCCTACTGTGGAGGAGGCTCTGTTATGTTCTGGGGCTGCTTTGCTGCATCTGGCACAGGGTGTCTTGAATCTGTGCAGGGTACAATGAAATCTCAAGACTATCAAGGGATTCTAGAGAGAAATGTGCTGGCCAGTGTCAGAAAGCTGGGTCTCAGTCGGGGGTCATGGGTCTTGCAACAGGACAATGACCCAAAACACACAGCTAAAAACACCCAAGAATGGCTAAGAGGAAAACATTGGACTATTCTAAAGTGGCCTTCTATGAGCCCTGACCTCAATCCTATTGAGCATCTTTGGAAGGAGCAGAAACATGCTGTCTGGAAAAGGCACCCTTCAAACCGGAAACAACTGGAGCAGCTTGCTCATGAGGAGTGGGCCAAAATACCTGCAGAGAGGTGCAGAAGTCTCATTGACAGTTACAGGAATCGTTTGATTGCAGTGATTGCCTCAAAAGGTTGTGCAACAAACTATTAAGTTAGGGGTACCATCATTTTTGTCCAGGCCTGTTCCATGAGTTCATTTTTTTTTATAATTCTGTCGAAGCATGGTTGAAAAGCAATGTCTGACTTTCATTGGTTAACATTCATAGCATTCTTACTTATTATTACTTTTGTCAGATTAAAGTTATTTCTGTGACCATTGTGAGTTTTTCTTTCATTGACCGAAGGGTACCAACAATTTTGTCCACGTGTGTATATCAATAATATAATATAATTGTAAGGTTTTATAATATTGTAAGACATTGTAATCTATTCAGTTCAGGTTCCTGTTCCCTGAGAACAGACCCCTCACTGTGCTTCCTTACGCCTTCTGTGGTAACACCTTCTATATCCTGTACCCAGACATCCAAATGGATCCAGACTGCATACATCCAAATGGCTCTTGTCTGCTAGAACCCTTTTGTTTAATCAGGAGAATGCAAATGTATTTCCTCTCTCCTGTCTCTCTCCGGGTCCCTCTATGACTGACATGTTAATGACTGGTTCCTTTGATGTTCAGGACGTAGCACCTAATAAATAAACAGAGATCTTCAGACATCATGCCTGTGTGTGTGTGTGTGTGTATGTGTGTGTGTGTGTGTGTTTGTCTCTCCCGGTCGATCGGGCCCAGACCGGTAAGTGTATCAAGGTGCAGCAGACACAACAAGCTAAAACTCTTCTACTCTTAAAACTTAGCTCGGACACTCTACTTCTTCATTTAAACCTATGCCCACATAAACACTCCTGGTTTTACCGGTTAGCAGAGGGATTAGCTGGAAATCCCACTCAGACTTTGGCCCTCTACGAGCTACTGCTTTTCTTTTAAAAGTAATGAGAAATATTTGATTCAGTTCAATTCAATTCAATTTTATTTGTACAGTGCTTGTCGCAAAGCAGCGTTCACAATCAAAAGAAATAAGTCTGTATGAAATGTGAATGTGTATGAATCAAAAGGATAAGATTGTCCCTGATGAGCAAGCCGAGGGCGACGGTGGCAAGTAAAAACTCCCTGAGATGGTAATAGGAAGAAACCTTGAGAGGAACCAGACTCAACAGGGAACCCATCCTCATCTGGGTGATAACGGATAGCAGGGATTGATCAGCATAATAATGTGTACTGGAAGTTCAGTGTAACAGGAGATGTGTTAAAATTAAAATTAAAAGGAGTCCAGTTTGTTCCCGGAGGCTCAGGTAGACTGTAGGGGATTCCGGTCCTGAGTTATCGAACAACTGAAGTCACAGGTCCCCAGAGCATCAATCGATGACAGGACAGTCTTCATGGAAACCATCCCCAGCCACCACACGAATCCAGGCAGACCACACGGGGCATCCATGCGACGAGATCTCCAACCAGAAGCAGGACTCCAGGACGGATTAAACAGGTCCAGAGGGCAGCAGGGTCTGGATCACTGGCAGCTCAGGAGCGACATGTATAGCTCGACAGAGAGACAGGGAGAGGGAAAGGAGAGAGGGAGAGAGAGAGAGGAGAGAGCAGAAGAGGAGAGAACAGAAAATAAGTAGAGATGGCAGTTAGGTATGGTCACAGTCAACATGTATAAGGTGAATGTATATTTAGTGCAAAGTGCAAGCAGGGACTCCAGCAGGACTAACTATAACAGCATAACTAAAAGGGAGAGCCAGAAGGAAACACAGACATGAGGGCTCCCTGTGATGTAAAGCAACCAATCACCTCACCGTCAACAAACCTGAGTGATCAATGAGAGTGGGGAGGAGTGCATCTAAACATACCAGTTCACCAGAATGCTCTACGTCCATGAGTCCCCCAGATCTGCTCCTTTACCTAAGGTTAATCTATTTACAAAAATGCTTAGCTAAATAAATAGGTTTTTAGCCTAGACTTAAACACTGAGACTGTGTCTGAGTCCCGAACATTAATAGGAAGACTATTCCATAACTTTGGGGCTTTGTAAGAAAAAGCTCTGCCCCCTGCTGTAGTTTTAATAATACGTGGTACTGACAGGCAGCCTGCATTCTTTGATCGAAGTAGGCGTGGCGGATCGTAAGACACTAACAGTTCACTCAAATACTGTGGCGCGAGACCATTTAGTGCTTTAAATGTCAAAAGTAGAATCTTAAAATCGATGCGAAATTTCACAGGAAGCCAATGCAGTGTAGATAAGATGGGGGTGATGTGCTCGTATCTTCTGGTTTTAGTGAGGACTCTCGCTGCTGCATTCTGTACTAACTGAAGCTTGTTTATACACCTAGTTGAACAACCAGACAGTAAGGCGTTACAATAGTCCAACCTAGAGGTGATAAAAGCATGAACTAGTTTTTCTGCATCATTCAGTGATAGTATATTTCTTATCTTGGCAATATTTCTAAGGTGAAAGAAAGCTATCCTGGTAATATTATCTACATGTGCTTCAAATGAAAGGCTGGAATCTATGATCACACCAAGGTCTTTTACTGTTGCACTTGATGGAACAGAAAGGCCATCTAAAGTTAAAGTGTGATCAGAAAGCTTACTTCAGTTCATTTCTGCAGTTAAGGTTCCCTCATAAATCATGATATACCTTATCCATTTTCAGCAAACGGAGGAGTTAAGGGAAAAATCTGTACAGTACAGTATGTGCAGATGAGTCAGCAAAGAGGGTGAATTGATTATTTTGCACCAAAGCAGTTTCTGACCTAGTGTCAGTTTAAGCTTGAAACCCCAACTGAAGCAAACTAAACTGGTGTTAAAATGCTGGTCTTGGCATGCCATTTCTCTCTTCCACTGCTTAAATAAAGTAGGCCTCAAGAGTTTTTGCCAAGTCTGCTATAGTAGGTTCCTTAGCCTCTTCACCATTAATTCCACACTCCTGCTCATGAGCTTATTAAACAATTGTCAGGGACCAAGCAGTAAGGCTCAAGGACCTCGCATGTGTAAAGGACAAGGAAGGTTTGTATACATAGACAAAGACTAGTCTTGATAAATAGGGGACAGGAAATGCATAATTGAACCGACCTACAAACTAACGTAATTTAAATAATTCTAAATAACTTTAAAGTATATACAAAAACAAATCTAGTAAAATAAGCCTCAAAATAAGTTTAGACTCCCCTCAGCACCCCAGTTGACCACGTCCACATCATGCTGCTTGCCCATCTGCTCAACAGGTGCAGAAAGATTATTTAAATCAACTAACATAAGACATGTGAAAATGTGTGCACTCAAATGAGATGAAATAAAATGTACAGTGTATGAAACTAAAAGACTATGGTCACTACTTGAAATAAATGAAGAAATAGAACTCATAATGGGTCTGGCAACCACACACAGACCACACAGGATGCAAAGATCAGCATCTCAACAGTTCCTTGAATGAAATTTTTTTTGCAAGTAGTATGCAATTCTAAATTTAAACTATGCTCAGTAAAAGCACAGGCTTGAGAGCTGTTTCTGTGAATGTCACGGTTTTGTGGGTCACACCTTAGCCATCAGAGATGCACATGCAGATGAGTCAATGGAGACAGGACAGGGTCAAGTTCAGTTGCTTTCTACTCACTGTGTTGAAGTGACCGGAGCTTTTAAAAGTGGCATAGGTCCTGGAATCTGCGGGCCTTGATGAGCCTTCAGACTAGGTGCATTCCGCTGGCCCACCCACTTGTTAAATGCACCCTGCCATTGGCGGACCTACAGTATGCGGTGTGCGCAGTGCGTGTGTGTGTGAGAAGCACCTGCACCGAGTGGCCTACAGTACCATCACAAACTATATATTAACACTGACGATATTGAGTGATGCATATTGTTTTCTCCCAATCTACCTAGCAAAGTGTCATTTTAGTTCCCCATCCGTGTCACATCCGTCTGTTTCTCAAACTTTCCTTATTTTAGAATCTGACAATTTGTAGCAGACTACATAACGAGGAGAAAATGTGAATTTGCATTTACGAATACCTTGTCCTTATTACTGACTTAAATATTCACACCCCCTGGACTTTTACACATTTTGTCATGTTACCACCACAAACAAATGTATTTTATTGGAATTTTAGGAGCTAGAACAACACAAAGTGACACATTGTGTAAAGTGTAAGAGAATTTCTAAATGTTTTTTTTTATTATTATTATTATTAAAAAGAGAACCAACTGCCTGCAGTGCAAGTCACATAATTAGTAAATACAGTCCGTCTGTGTGATGGGCAAAAGGCTTGTTAGAGAAACTTTATAATTTTTTTTTTCAATTAAATTTTATTTATATAGCGCTTTTAACAATGGTCATTGTCTCAAAGCAGCTTCACAAAAGGAAAAGAAAATTTATGGAAGTTTGTATGAGTGAGAAAAAAAATATGTTTAGATAATAATGAGATTATCCCTGATGAGCAAGCCAAGGGTGTCGGTGGCAAGGAAAAACTCCTTGTAGATGGCAATAGGAAGAAACCTTCAAAGGAACCAGGCTCAACAGGGAACCCATCCTCTTTGGGTGATAATGGATAACAGGAATTATACTGTATAATGGCATCATGTGTGTTGGGCTACTGGAAGTTCAGTCCAAGTTATCATGGAGTCCAGAGCAGCACATGGATGAGTCAGCAGGTACAGAGGACAGAGGGAGGTCTGGATCACTGGCAGCTCAGGAGCTGCATGCTTATATCAAAACCATCATGAAGCAAAATCCAACTATCGGCATAAGGAACACACCACACTAGTCAGCGATAAAGTTGTGGAGAAGATTAAAGCAGGATTACGTTATAAACAAAAAATCCCAAATCGCAAACTCTAATCTCATGGAGCACTGTTCAATCAATAATCTGAAAATGGAAAGAGATGGCACAACTGCAAACCTACCAAGAAATGGCCATCCACCTGAACTGACAGGAGAGCATTAATAAATTAGAAAAGCAGCCCATAGTAACTCTGGAGGAGCTGCAGAGATCCACAGCTCTGGTGGAAGAATCTGTCCAGAGGACAACTATTAGTCATGCACTCCACAATTCTGTCCTTTATGGAAGAGTGGCAAGAAGAAAGCCATTGTTGAAAGAAAGTCATCAGTCCTATTTGCAGTTTGCAACAAATTTCGTGGAAAAAAATATCTATACTCAAACGCTTCCAGAAGACCTACAAGAACATGGCCAATCACTAACACAGAGGCTAAGCTACTAACAGAGACCTCATTTTAAGATTGACTTAAGCAGACACTCACTCACTCATCTTCCATACTGCTTTATCCTGTATTCAGGGTCGCGGAGGGCCTGTAGCCAATCCCAGAGGGCTTAGGGCATGAAGCGGGGTACACCCTGGACATGGTTCAATTCCATTGCCAGGCACACACACATACACACTACAGGCAATTTGGAAATGCCAGTTAGCCTAATCTGCATGTCTTTGAACTACGGGAAGAAACCCACCCAGCATGGAGAAAACATCCAAACTCCATGCAGACAGAGATGGTAATCGAACCAAGACCCTGGAGGTGCAATGCAACAGAGCTAACCACTACACCACTGTGCGGCCACTCAACAACTCTCCTTAAATAGACAGACTCAGGTGGGGTTTATTGAAACTTGTTGCTGTTTGCCTCTCTCTTGTGGTGGTAACCTGTCTTGCAAAGTTTTTCTTTGCTCTCTATCTCTCTCTCTAGTGATGGCACAAGGCTGAGTCAGCTATCCCTTGCCTCATAACATGCACAAATGCAACATTAAAATCACAAGCACTTAAATGAGCCCAGAAAGAGTAACATCCTTAGTAACATCCTTTTTGATGCTGTGATCACATATTTGTGATTAATCCAGTCACACTCTCTCATACCATCAAGCTGTTGGCATGAGGTGATCTGACAACTGTGGTGAAGAACCAGTGCAGAGTGAACTCCCTTAACATCAGCACCAACAGTGGTGATACACACAGAGATAAGAGAAGAGAACACAAAGCAAATGAGTCATGCCTAACAGACATTCGTCCAGCCCCACTCTGGTACAGGATTCTTGAAGGTCCCTCATTTATGTATAGGACAGTTGGGGCAGAAAGTGAAGTGATTGGTGCAAAACTGAATTATAAGACACAGTTTATGAGTTAAATTAGCAATGAAAACTGCACACTATGTATTATTTATTTTATAGGATGATGATATATAGAATAAAATGAAACATAAATGAAATTGGTGCTGATACCATAGTTGGTTGTTTGAGGTTGGGGTGAGTTTAGAGCATGTCATCTTTCTTTTTCTTTGAAAATAAGATGGTTCATGTAATAGAAATAGATTGATAACAGTTTGATGCTTAGATATGTGTTATTTTTAAAGATGAGTTGTAAAAGAAAGCACTGTAGTTGTGTAGAAAACAATGAAATAATTTATTTTACTGATGTGGATGTGATGGACTGTGTGTAGTGTGTTGTGACGATTACTGGGAGTTTTCTATTGTGAGTTGTGAGTTAGTGTGGTGTGGTTCCTCTCTTCCACAGAGTGTCATCGTGTCGTATCACATCCTCCAACTCAGCACCTGCAATCGCTTCCAGCTGCAGCAGTGCAGTCTCTCTACAATCTGACTGAGGGAGGTTTTTGTACGACTCTATAATACTGTGTGAATCAGTAGCCAGTGATAATATGGTAACTCTGACAGTAATAATCTGCTGCATCTTCAGTCTGGACTCCACTGATGGTCAGAGTGAAATCAGATCCAGATCCACTGCCACTGAAACGAGCTGGAAAACCTGACTGTAGCTGATTTGCAAGTTTAACCAGGAGCTTAAGAGCTTCTCCAGGTTTCTGCTGATACCAGTGTAACCAGTCACCTGATGAGTCCTTGTACACTGCCTGACTGGTTCTACAGTTCATGGTGACTGTTTCTCCTGGAAGAGCAGATTTCACTGCAGGAGTCTGTATTACTGTGGCCTGACCTCTGCACTCTGCAAAATAAATAGAAAAATCCTTATGAATCATTCATATATGAAATACAACAGTAATTGTATTTGTAAGCGATTATTGAAGAGATAAAATCTGAAGCAGTGTCTGACCTTGAGTCCAGAGGATCAGTGTCCAGATGAAGACGGGGATCAAAGTCATGGTAGCTGTGGGTGAAGTTGCTGTAGCAGCAGCTCTCAGTCATGAAGTGTTAAAGTCACAGCGCTATAAACACTCCCAGAGCACTGAAGCATGTGCTGCTAATGCAAAGTGGAACCTCTCTCTATGGAAATACCTTTACCACATTCCTCCAATCTTACTGTAATTCTCACACTTTTACAGAGTTATTGTGTGAGTTTTGCTTCTAGGGTCAGATGGAGATTTTCTATAAAATGCCTTTAGGTTTACGATGCATAAATAAGTGAATTAGAGATTAACTTAAAAATGAAAGATTAATTATTGAAAGATTCCTTTCATTGATGTACATTCTTAAATGTTAAACATGCAAAAGTACAGAAACTTCAATTCCACCAACATTTACACTGCTTGGTGACCAGGATTATAATTTTTTTTACACACTTTATAGAATTATGTAATTTAGGAGGGATTTAGATGGAAGGGCCAAGATTGTAAAAAATTCAATTCAATTCAATTCAATTTTATTTCTATAGCGCTTTTAACAATGGTCATTGTCTCAAAGCAGCTTCACAGAAATGAAAAGAAAATGAAAAGAAGATTTATGGAAATGTATATATGTGTAAGAAAAATGTGTCTAGATAATGAGATTGTCCCTGATGAGCAAGCCAAGGGTGACGGCGACAGTGGCAAGGAAAAACTCCCTGAGATGGCAATAGGAAGAAACCTTGAGAGGAACCAGACTCAACAGGGAACCCATCCTCATCTGGGTGATGACAGATAACAGAAATTGTAGAACATCATGTGTGTTATGCAGATGAAAGTTCGATATAACAGAAGTTATTTAAATTAACACAAAGTCCAGTTCAGCACAGGGATGAGTCAGCAGGTGCAGAGGGCAGATGGGGGTCTGGATCACTGGGAGCTCAGGAGCAGCATGTGTAGATCCAAACCAACATGAAGAAAAATTCAGCTGGAGCAGGTCCTTCTCTGGATGCCTCAGGAACCTCGCAGGGTTGGCACAATCTCCAGATGCCTCGGGATGGGTGGAAAAATAAAGAGCAGGTGAAAAGAATTAGCATGGTTGCCATTCACGATAGATGTACTGGAGTATGAGGTAAAGAAATTAATTACTGTATGTGTATGCCAGATTAAAGAGATGCGTTTTGAGTCTACTTTTAAATTGGGAAACTGTGTCTGAGCCCCGAACACTGTCAGGAAGGCTATTCCAAAGCTTTGGAGCTAAATATGAAAATGCCCTACCTCCTTTTGTAGATTTTGATATTCTGGGAACTACCAGTAGTCCGGAGTTTTCTGATCTTAAGGAGCGTGGTGGATTGTAACGTATCAGAAGACTGGTTAGGTATGTGGGAGCTAGATCGTTTAGAGCCTTGTAAGTAAGTAATGCTATTTTGTAATTAATTCTAAACTGAACAGGTAGCCAGTGCAGGGATGATAATATTGGGGTTATATGATCATATTTTCTGGATCTAGTGAGAACCCTGGCGGCTGCATTTTGGACTAACTGTAGCTTGTTAATTGAGGATGCAGGACAGCCTCCCAGTAATGCATTACAGTAGTCCAGTCTGGAGGTCATGAATGCATGAACCAGCTTTTCTGCATCAGATACAGATAAAATGTTCCTAAGCTTGGCAATATTTCTAAGGTGGAAAAAGGATGTTTTTGTGATGTTGGAGATATGATTTTCAAAGGATAAGTTACTGTCTAATATTACACCCAGGTCTTTCACTGTCGAGCTGGTGGTAACAGTACATCCTTCTAAACGTAGGCTGAATTGTGAGAGCTGGTATGAACTGGTTTTTGGGCCAATAAGTAATACCTCTGTCTTATCTGAATTTAGTAAAAGAAAATGATCAGTCATCCAATCTTTTATATCTTGAATACACTCAGTTAGTCTAGACAATTTGGGTATTTCATCTGGTTTTGTGGAAATGTATAACTGAGTATCATCAGCATAACAATGGAAACTAATCCCATGTCTTCTAATGATGTTACCCAAGGGAAGCATGTATATTGAGAACAGCAGAGGTCCTAAAACTGACCCTTGTGGCACCCCATATTTCACTGGCATTACACCAGACTGTTCTCCATTCAGATCTACAAAATGGAATCGATCAGACAGGTAGGATCTAAACCATTTTAAAGCCTGTCCCTGAATACCAATGTGATTTTGTAAGCGATCTATGAGAATATCATGATCTATAGTGTCGAATGCAGCACTAAGATCAAGTAAGACAAGAATTGAGATGCAGCCTTGGTCAGAAGCTAAAAACAAGTCATTTGCAATTTTAACTAGTGCAGTTTCTGTACTATGATGGGGCCTGAAACCTGACTGAAATTCCTCGAGGATATCGTTTTCCTGCAAGAATGTGCATATTTGGACTGATACTATCTTTTCTAATATCTTTGATATAAACGGAAGGTTTGAAATTGGTCTGTAATTTATTATATCATTTGGGTCTAAATTAGATTTTTTAAGAAGAGGCTTAATAACTGCCAACTTGAAAGGTTTAGGGACATGACCTAGATATAATGAAGAGTTGATAATGTTTAGAAGGGGCGCTCCAGTTATATTTATCACTTCTTTTAAAAGTCTAGTTGGGATTGGATCCAGCAAGCATGTTGTTGATTTAGCCGAGGTGATAAGTTTATACAGCTCTTCCTGCCCTACACCTGTAAAGCATTGAAAATCTATTAGTGAAGCTTTAGACTGAACTGGATCATGAGAATTTCCATTATTTTCTTCCTGATAATATCAATCTTTTCATTCAATCAAGTTCATGAAGTCTTCACTTCTAAGCTGTGATGGGATACTCCCTCCAGGCATCTTAGGGTTTGTTAGGCTAGCCACTGTACTAAATAGGAACCTGGGATTGTTTTGGTTTCTTGCTATCAGTTGGCTCAGATGCTCGGCCCGAGCCGCTTTTAGACCCCGTCTAAAATAAATAAATAATTAATTAATTAAAAAGTTTTGCATTCTTAATGAGTTGATGAGTTAATTCAATACAAGAAGTTATATTAAAAAAATCAGGCATTCTTTTCATCTGGGTAATTGAGGGTTAAGTGCTTCATTCAAGGACCCAAAAGTAGCAACTTGGTGGTGCTGGGGTTTGAACCTAGGACCTTCAAATCAGTAGACCAATGCCTTAACCACTAAGTTACCCCATATCCAGGAAATTTATAATTAATTCGTACGCACTTATAGACTTACACAGTTAACGTAGCATATACATGAATAAATTGGTATGTTCTGTAAATTGTAGATAACATGATGTAAAGAGAATAGAGCTGCTGTATTTGTCAGGAGGAGTGTTGAACTGACAGGGATAACATAATGATTCTCACCTGGTGCGTGATCATGATGAATTTGCTTATGTGTGGTTTGTTTGTTCTTTCAGGAAAAAATAATATATTGATGTTAACCAGAGAGAGGGACAGAGCTGACAGAGGTCTTTCCTGACATACATGCACACCTACAGGAGCAAAGCATAAGCTTGGAAAGCGTTATGGAAAGGAAAGGAATAAGAAGAAACCACCCTAATTTACCTTTACAGCATGGGGCAGACATCCTTTCCGAAGAGAAACCTACATTAATGCATTTAAGCAGTTGAGGCTTTGAACCTTCAAACAGAAGTCTAATGTTTCATAAGGCTTCTGTTCTCAGATCATCTCTTTTCAAGAGTTGCCGTGAAGACCACTAGAATTTAAATGTACACTTTAAGGCTTTGATATGGAACCATGCCTTTTGCTGTAACTCCTTTTACTGTTTTGAAATGCCTTTGGTAGTGATTTGGAACAGCAGGTGCTGTGTGTTATGTTGGAGTTTGCTGAAGATCCATGACCACCTGCTGAAAATGCTGATCTTTTCTGGGACTCACCTTTTCCATTCATGCAAATGTGTCTGTAAACCAACAACTATATTGCTATAGAGGGTTGCATTGCAAAATGCAATGTAATGATTAGGAGGAAGGAGGGCCAGTTCAGATTCATAATTTTACTCTTTACATATTTGTCCTCACGCCTCATAAATTTTTATAAAAAATGAGGGAAAATAGCTATGTTGCCTGGTAACACTACAGAGAATCTGATTACAGCAAAGGAACATCCAGTTAAGAAAAACTGTAATGACTGGACCAAGTGGAAATAATGTTTATGGGGAATGAACAGTGAAGCAAGTAGTGTTGCATTCTATGAAACACTAGGTGGTGCTGTCACACACAGAGTGAGAGTTTTGCTCAGTTACTGTACAAGGACAAGGAGAGTAACAGCAACGGCTGGAGCCCCTAGACACAAAAGGTTACATCATATTACCAGGAAAATAACAAGACATAGAGCTATCTGATATTTTATTATATCACCAAAGACAAAGTTTCCTTTCAAACATATTAAATCAGAATATTGCTTGCATGATGTCATTTGCATGACAGCTAGATCTGAAATTTCTGTCCACTGGTAGGTGTACTTTGGCTTGTTTTTTCTCTTCCTGCTTGTTTCTCCTGTGTTGACTTCAGCCAGTATACTGTTGCAAGATGCAGACACATGAGACCATGAGACCATGTGGTACAATATCAAATCAAGAATTGTGTGTAGTGAATTTGTTTCAGCTTATGCTACAGTTGGACCATCACTGTGATTTTTGCTGTAATTTGCCACAGTCTTTGTAAGGAATCCACACGTGAGCAAATTTATCCCCATGTGAGATATTCATTTTTAAACGTGTTTAAATGTCTAGATTTCCTAATATGTATTTAAACCCCTGCCATAAGTAGTACAGTGTCTCATACACAGCAACTTTATAACAATTAATATGTGGTTGTTTGATTGCATCAAGCAGGTGACCCAGTAACATTAATAAACTATATGATTCTTCGTTTGCGCTCATTTTCCAGGCTTGTGCTTAGTTTCCTTCAGTTCATGTTTGACCTGGGATTTTTCCCTGTAGGCCACTCTACAAGAGGTGCAATGCTACTGTATGTAGGGTTACGGTCTGGTGATTGAGTTTGGCCACTCTGAACTCTTCTATCTTTTCTCCCCCCTTGTTGTGTTGGCAGTGTACTTTTGGTCAGTCAGATTGGTTTAAATTCTCTGTAAATTGCCATCCGGAATGGTTTGTAGGCTGAAGTTATTGTTCTGCTATGCTCAAAAAATATTCATGCCCCCTCCCCCCCCAAAACCATGACAATAATGCCATTATGACTGATGTTTTTAGATAAAATGCAAATCCTTTCTTTCTTGGTTCAGAAATCTATTTTTTTGTGAATTCCAAATAGGATATTGTGATTCTTGCTGTGAAAAGTGCTTTCCTCTATATTTCTGCTGTCTTCTTCCTGCTCTCTCTGCCTAGTGGAGTTTGTTGATGATGTCATTGACTAGTCTTTTGGGGGTTTCTTCACAGCTCTCAGAATGGTTCTGTTATCTTGATCTTACTGGATTCTGGATCTCTTCAATGTCTGATTTAAAGGTATTTTTAAACCCTTTTTAGGGGTGATTAAGCACATTTCACATCACCATGTGGATCTATTAACTTTCTCGATGCCCTGGTTCTAATTTGTAAGCTCAGAAGGTTCGAACAGAAGTAGAGGAGTGGCATGGCCAGGTGGACATTTTAAAATCACTCTTTTGGAAGCTCAACTACAGGGTTAAGCATGGAACATGTGACTTTATTCACCAATGCAATGAGTGAAACTAGTCACAGTACAAATTAATACCTAATAAACCACACTTTAATCATAATAATGCAATAATACGTAAAGTATATTACGTAAAGTTACAGATATGTTGCATTTTCCCATTTTGTTTGAAAATGTTAAGAATAATTCCAAGAATATACCCAGTCTTCACACCCCTAAGATAAAATGTTTTGCTCTTGACTCCAGTGGCGGCCGGTCAATACGGGGCGCAGGGGCGCCGCCCTCCTTAACGTTAGGCAGAGAAGAATGCTCCTTTAACATGTAATTATTTAACATAATAATTATTTATTTGAATAATTAAATAAAGTCATTTAGTCACAAAATTCCGCTGTATTTCTGAATATAATTTATTTGCAATTTAAAAAAATCTAAACTGTATTACGTTCATTAGTGTTCATGTACGCGGGGCGCCGGACAAACGAGTGTCTATGTAGGCACGTAAACTTTTAAAAAGCATGTGACCTGAGGCTGAGCTCTGATTGGATTTTGTAAAATCATCCTGGGTCGCAGCGCTGTGTGCCCCGAACCCGCCCACTATAGTTCTTAGCGAATCAATATCGTTTTTTAAATATTTGGGCTCATGTGATTGGACCATTCTCAACGAGTCTTCCAGCACTTCTTATGGCGATCGGAGCTGCTGACTGGATGTGATTTGAGTCATGCCTTTATTGTATACTAGTAGTAATGATGCTTAATCACCTGATAAATGGTACAGGCCTGATAGAGGCGAGTATTAAAAGTTACATTTTAATTTTGTTTGCGTATGTGAAACATGAAGACAAACACTGAATGGGTTTAAAAATGCCCCAAATTTTCAGGAAGTTGGAGTGAGGAAAAAAAGAGAGCGATGGAGATTTATAGACTGGAAGCAAAGGGCCTCGGTAACACTATAATTAGGTGATAACTAGGTGATAACTACAATTAGAGCCGCCTCCTACAACCAACAAAGAAAAAATGTTTTAGGTTCACATTTGCATGAACAGTTCTCGGAATAGATCAGCACTTTCAGCAGATGTTCATGTTTCTTAAGACAAACTCACTCAAGCACAACACACACACACACACTGCACTCGACCTGCTGTTAAAGCTGCTGTTCCAAATCGCTGCCAAAGACACTTCACAACTGAAAAAGGAGACATGCTTTCCTTATTAAAGCTTTATTTCAGCATAGCTACACCAATGACACATTTTAGACTGCTAAGCATGCTTTAAAGTGTACACTTGATTTCTAGTGAGCGTCACAGCGACTCTTTTGGAACGAGGTGATCTGAGTCGTGTCGTGGTAGGAGACGGTACAGCCGAACACCTCGGCCTCTTCCCAGGGTTCCTTGCTGAGGGTCAGGGTGCTGCTGCGGCTGTAGAAGCCGTTCTTCTGTTCTTCTGTGCTGGTCACAGTTCTGATCAATCATCAAAACAAACTGAATTAAACGCATGAGTAAGCATCACACCAGGGTAAAGTTATCTCTGTTTAATTGTTTTAGATGATGTTAAGAAATATTTATGGCTTATCATTAATGGGAAATCAAAAATAAACCAATATGGTTCATGCTTTATTGCTACACACATTTCAGTACAATGATAAATTAGAGTAATAGAAAGCAAAAATGTATTCAGTAAAAGTTAATATTTCCCATGTATCTTATAAAAGAAATTAAGTGTTTCATACAGAATTTTACAAAATGCGACAAAAGAACCTTTATAGAAGCAGCTCTCTTCTTCACATTACGTTTCTCTATTTTTTTTTTCTATATTAAAGTCACTTTATTATTATATTAATATTTATTATTATTATTATTATTATTATTATTATTATTATTATTATTATTATTATTACAATTCATTACATTTCAATAAATTATGTAAATGAATTAATGATTCGCTCAGATTTTAAAAAGAGAAGGCATTTCTATACAATGTGAATTCTATAGAATCCTATATCCTATAGAATTCTACGCCATATGTGAAAAAATACACAAACGCGCGCACACACACACACACACACACACACACACACACACACACACACACACACACACACACACACACACACACACACACACACACTTCACTACATTTCTATTATATTTTTAGTTTTCTTTATTAGCTGGTTTTCTTTGTCACTTCTTGGCCTGTAGGAGCAATAACACCAAAAACATTGATTAGGGATGAGATTTATCTTTACAGTGAGAAATGCAAATTACTTGATGCATAAAGGTAATAAAAAATGAATGCCAAACTTGCACAGTAACTCTGTAGTAGTTTGAGAATTACAGTAAGATTGGGGGAATGTGGTAAAGGTGTTTCCATACAGAGAGGTTCCACTTTGCATTAGCAGCACATGCTTCAGTGCTCTGGGAGTGTTTATAGCGCTGTGACTTTAACACTTCATGACTGAGAGCTGCTGCTACAGCAACTTCACCCACAGCTACCATGACTTTGATCCCCGTCTTCATCTGGACACTGATCCTCTGGACTCAAGGTCAGACACTGCTTCAGATTTTATCTCTACAATCATCTCTTCATACAAATACACATTTTTATTTATTATAATGTTTCAGTTTCATGGTGAATTATTATATATATTTTTACAGAGTGCAGAGGTCAAGTCACAGTAACTCAGACTCCTGCAGTGAAATCTGCTGCTCCAGGAGAAACAGTCACCATCAACTGTAGAACCAGTCAGGCAGTGGCTGGTAACAACTACTTACACTGGTATCAGCAGAAACCTGGAGAAGCTCCTAAACTCCTGATTAAACTTGCGAATCAGCTACAGTCAGGTTTTCCAGCTCGTTTCAGTGGCAGTGGATCTGGATCTGATTTCACTCTGACCATCAGTGGAGTCCAGACTGAAGATGCAGCAGATTATTACTGTCAGAGTTACCATTACATCAGTAGTAAAGATGTGTTCACACAGTGTTCTAGAGTCGTACAAAAACCTCCCTCAGTCAGATTGTAGAGAGACTGCACTGCTGCAGCTGGGAGCGACTGCAGGTGCTGAGTTGGAGGATGTGATACGACACGATGACACACACTTAATGAGCTTTTTGTTTGTAGCTGCACTGGACACATGGAAGAAACATATGGGCTCAGTTTTG
The DNA here is from genome assembly GCA_030347435.1 of Clarias fuscus. Classification (NCBI taxonomy): domain Eukaryota; kingdom Metazoa; phylum Chordata; class Actinopteri; order Siluriformes; family Clariidae; genus Clarias; species Clarias fuscus. Next base: position 39,395,367 of record CM059204.1, on the reverse strand, counting down.
TTTTCAGCTCAGGACTTTATATTTGATGGTACAATGTACTAAATTTGACATTTGTTGGTGGATTTGTTTCAGGGGGAAATGAACACTAGTCTGCACTGAACAATTTTAATCATATTTTTACATTATGATGATATTTTGTTTCATTTGTATGAAGAGATGACTGTATAAGTCACTGCGATCCTAAAATCCTACAAGCATTGTAGCACTCAAGCTCAAACCGCTCAAGCACCCAGTACACTCCTATGATAGTGATGGTGGCTTTGCTTCATTCAGTGCGACTCACCAATCATAACTATTCATTCATTCATCTTCACTTAATACTCTAAGTTGGTTTAGTCACATTCTGTGTTCAGAGTCACATTCTGAGTTCACATTCTATTTACAAATCTATTTATTGCGTATTAACACCTTATTCCTGTTGAAGGCTTAAAGAGGTGACTAAAACACATCTAACATATAGGAATGGATTTCAGAAAAGAAAAAAAAACAGCATTAAGGAATGAAACTCTGGAAGTATGTTCACTTAATTATTTAAGGCCTGAAACCTACTCCAGGACATGAGATGGGGTACAACCTGGATTGGGTGCCAATCTATTGCAGGGCACACACACATACACACGCCAACACACTCTTTCACACTCCAGGCAGTGCTAACCACTAAGCCATCATCACGCAAAACTGCTTGAACATAATTTAATTAATCTTTTGCAGTACTTAGATATCTGCCTGAATTTTAACCTGCATCATAAGTGAAATCGTAAAAGCGATGTTATGAACAGTATAATAATACTACTAAAATAAATCTACTCTAAAATAAGGTACTTGTTCAATGTACACAAACACCAGCGACAACAGATATTTGTTTTTAATTGAAGGAACACATTTGCATATAAAGCTGTTGTCTTTCTTGTGCTTGAAATCAAAGTGGTCGCTTAAATACGGCGTGACGCTTCGTGCCGGATAGCCGAGAGGAAAAAGAGCTCAGAGCCGAGAATAACGTTCAGCGCAAAGTGTAAAAGAATAGAGCGTTTCAGGGACGTGTGAGCGGCACACCTGAGCTCCTACACTGTTCTCTCCTTCTAACACACACACCTCCTCAGAGCACACACCGGGGGAGCGGCTGCAACTCTTAAAAGGGCGACATAAAGTACATAACGTGATATACAACATAGTAGTGGCCGTTACAATGACCAGGGGTTTGCTTCATAAGAATTTGATGGCATTTCTCTTTAAGCTGGGTCTGCATCACTGGCATCTGTTTTGTCCATCAACATGATTCTTGTGAGTTTAAAGCGTTTGTTCTCCATCAATCAATCAGTGCAGTTAGTTTCCGGGGTGCAATTTTTTCCCTTCCCCGTTGCATTATTTTTAATATTTTCTTATTTTCATTCATTTATTTTTTTACTCAGTAGCATATATGAGTTTAAATGTGGTTAATGGTAGCTATGGGTGACGTTTACAGCAACTACTGCAGCACTCTACTACAGACCGGATGTGTGAGTTTTCCTAGGATCAGATGGAGATTTTCTGTAATATATGTACATTCACCAATACACAATATATAGACTTTTTTTTTTAAGTCTTAGTTTTTCTTTTCATTTTTGTTTCAGTCATTCAGTCTTTATAGTTTTTTCTTTGTTCAGCTTCTGTCCATTTTTTCTTCCTCCTGATTGCTGGTGGGTTTTTGAGCTTTTTTTTCTTCTGCTTTTGCCTTTTTTAATAACGTTTTCACTAAATGTTTCTTTTTTATGTCCGGTATCTGTAGCTTGTCGAGTTCTTGAAGGTATCGGTTTGCTTGTTCCTGGATGTCTATGGTCGTGTCCGGGTCTGAATTTGCTGTACTGGACGTTGCTGCTTCACTGAGGGTCTGACTGCGGGTTGAACGTTTACTGGTGTGTTCTGTGTTGGACGACTCTGTTGGATGACTCCTCCTGGTTTTAACTGTGCTGCTTTTTTTTTGGTGTCGGTGCTGGTGCTGGAGAGATGGTGCTGGTTTATGGCTGCTGTACCTCTTCTGGGCAGATTGTAGGGGCGGAGTCGGTGTTAGGGGCGGGGTCACTGTCTGCGGTGGGTACTGTACTGGTATTGTTTACAGTAGTGTCTGTGTTATTATCTGCTCCCGGCGCGGTGTGTGTCTCTGTGGTGATGCTGTGTGCAGGGCGAACCTGTTCGAGTCGCGGCTGCGGTGTGTCGCTGCGGTCCGCTGTGGGCTCCGCCTCCCCGCTGTTCTCCGGCTGGCTGTCCTCGCGCCGCTGCCGCTGTATGCCGGCCGTATTGCCGCGCGAGCTCCCCAGCTGCGCGGCTCCGTGCGGACAGCTCAGCCTCTTGTGTCCCACGTAACCGCACTCGAAGCACATCAGCGGCTCCGTGGTGGCGAAGACGGTGTAGCCGCTGTCTCCCTCTTTACATTTAAAATTCACATTTAAAGTTTGATCTTTGTTATTTAAGATCATTAGCACTTGCCTGCGGAAGGACAGGATGTGCCACATGTTGGAGCTCTCACACCCGAGCGGGATCGCTCTCATGGGGCTGATGAACTTGAAACGGGCAGCTCCTTCAATATCGCCTCGTCCTTTATGAACGGAGGCACGTTGGAAATGTTCACCCGCGTCGAGGGGGCAGACAGAGGGGTGACTTTAACCGCGGCTCCTCTCGCACAGGTTCCGCTCCGCGTCAGTGCGCTCGCGAGGTCGACCCTGCTCACGAACACCACCACGGCCTTGTTCATCCGGGAGGCAGAGTAGATGTACTCACACCCGATCCTCTCCCCTACCGCAAACAGTACGTCCTCAATCGGCATGCTGTCCTCGGGGACACATCTGACGCCATGCCGGAGAGACAAAGTCTCTATACTGGCCTCAGAAACCATAGTGCCCGGCGTGATAAAAAAGAAGAAAGAAAAAAGAAAAAAATATATTATTAAATAAAATACATAAATAAACATACGCCAGAAAACTTGGCAGGATGCCAAACAGCCTTTCACTCGCTTCCTCACAGCCGGCGCATGCGCAGAGAGAGAGAGAGAGAAAGATAAATGGAGAATAGTTTGTTATGGTCAAAGTCACATGTATTAGCTGACATTCAGAAATTCAACTTTTTCTGTCTTTTTTTGTTTTTGTAACACTGTTTATTTTATTCTTCTATGTTTATTTGATAGTTTGACTTGTCCAGTTTAAAACTGTGCCATTCCTATTTGCCCCGTAACGACCTGTATTCTGAACTTGACTAAGGATCTGTCTACATTATTTGCAGTGCCTCGACCGCTATTAGGTATCAGGGCTACAAAAATCAGAAGATCCATTAAAAAAGCAACTAAACAAATAAATATAATATTCCTGATCCAATGAAGTGAAAAGTGTTCGGAGCTCTACACTGTGGAAACAAAACAACCTCTACATAGGAGGATATATGAACACAGACAGAGTAATACATCAGGGCCCGAAACAACAGTATATCATCACCGAAAGACTAAAGACACACGTTTGAGGACGAGAAAGTACAAATTTTGGACAGAGAAGATAGATTCAAGAGAGGAGCAAAAAGGACGGTCTATGTGCAAGTGGAAAATTCTTCTTTCCACAGAGGTAGAGATCTTTTATAATCATCATAATTTTCATGCTGCGCTTACAGGTCCAGCAGGAAAGCCACATTTAAGGCCCCCTGACTGTCTCTGGTATTTAATCCTTAACGTCTCTCCCTAATCCCACTCTGTTGGAGTTTCTTCTAAACATTTCCTCCAGTCTGCAGTCTCTAATGACTCTCCCTCCTACTCTCACCTTCTCCTCTGTTCATGTAACAAGACTTTTCAGACAGGAGAAGATCTGATTTAGTTTGATTTGGTTCCAATTTAGTTTGATGCTGTTTGTGTTCTAGTTTTTGTGTGGGAGCAAGTTTATTCTCTATAATTATTTTTCTTTTAAATGGAGCTTTATTTATTTAAAGTATAATATAATATTAGTACATGAATACTTTAAGTATTCAGTCACCTGATCGAGTTCTCTGGGGTCAGACACTAATACAATCACAGCTGATAACTCTGACTGATTACTGATAAAGTTCTGTGCAGTAGTTGATGTGAATGTATATTTAATGTAGTAACATAAATCCTGCAGTAAAGAAAGAGATGAAAGCAGCTTCCTGCTCCACACCCAGTTAAACACACAGAGTCAGTGTTAAGCAGTAAATCAGAGAGCAGTGTAGAGGAAGTGAGATTCACATGGAGACGGCTGAGTGATCCTCTTTCTCCCAGAATAGAGCAGCACTTTCACCAGATGTTCAAGTTTCTTCAGCCAAACTCACTGAAGCACAACACACAGCACTGAATCTACAGCTAAACACACTCTCTCATCACACTGATAATGACTATTAACTGGAATAAAAGAAGACACAATGTCCAAAATGAAGCTTTATTTCAGCAGAGCAAAACTACAGGAAGAGCAACAGGACAGTGAAGAGAGTAAAGACAGAAATGTCAGCATTGTGTAGAACTGAAACTCTATTGTAGATGGATGTGTAAGCAGCTCAGTGTTAAATTCTATCTTGGAGCTGTTAGTCTTCACACTGGCTCTTTGTGAACGTGACCGGATGATTGACGCCGCCATGGGAGACTGTACAGACAAACTCCTCCCCCTTTTCCCAGACTGCTTTGCTGAGGGTCAGGGTGCTGCTGCGTGTGTAACCGTCCTTCTTCTGTTCTTCCGCGCTGGTCAGAACCGCGTCCTTCACCTCTGAGCCATCCACTCTCCAGCTCACCAGCGCCCCCTGTGGAGAGTAGGCAGACAGCAGGCAGAGCAGCGAGGCCGATCCCTCAGACAGCTGCAGAGAGGAGGGAGGGAGCAGAGACACGGAGGGCTTCACCGTGGGACCGGCTGGAGAAGACAAACACACAATAAACACACATTTACACACACTTACACAACATTTACTCATTACTGCTTATTCACATGACTGCAGTTCAGTAGAACTACTCAGCAGGAGAACATTTACTAGTTACTGCTTATATTGTGGAGCGACTCAGACTTTGATCAGCTTTATTCTGTGTTAAACACTTCTTACTGATGTGTAATATAAAGTGCTCCCTGTGTGATAGTAGTAAATGGATCTGATTACACAAATGTTCATTGTTTAACACAAACACACAGCAGCATTCGTCTGTATTTTACATCAGCACAGAGACTTTAGAACAATTTACACTAAACTTCAGATAAGAACCAGTGACTACATTTAAACTGACCAACAGACCACCACACACACACACACACACACACACACACACACACACACACACACACACACACACACACACACACACACACACAGTGGATATTTATTACATCTGCAATATTCACTCAGTTATTGTCTTAGTACTTTATGGTTTTGAATTACTCCAACCTATTATTGTTAACTACACACAATATTTTCATTTACTCGTGTAAATAATTGACAGACATTATTTTCTTAATTTTTAATATTGTAGGAGAAGTAAAAGTGACTTACCAATGCCGACTTTGGTTCCTCCACCGAAAGTCCACCACAGTGATACATTCTAATGAAGCCGTCATACATAAACCTCTGTTACACTACAGTGACCAGACACACACACACACACACACACACACACAGGTTTCCATACAGAGAGGTTCCACTTTGCATTAGCAGCACATGCTTCAGTGCTCTGGGAGTGTTTATAGCGCTGTGACTTTAACACTTCATGACTGAGAGCTGCTGCTACAGCAACTTCACCCACAGCTACCATGACTTTGATCCCCGTCTTCATCTGGACACTGATCATCTGGACTCAAGGTCAGACACTGCTGCAGATTTTATCTCTACAATCAACTCTTCATACAAATACACATTTTTATTTATTATAATGTTTCAGTTTCATGGTGATTTAGAATATATATTTTTACAGAGTGCAGAGGTCAAGTCACAGTAACTCAGACTCCTGCAGTGAAATCTGCTGCTCCAGGAGAAACAGTCACCATCAACTGTAGAACCAGTCAGGCAGTGGCTGGCAGCAACCGCTTATTCTGGTATCAGCAGAAACCTGGAGAAGCTCCTAAACTCCTGATTAAATATGTAAATCAGCTACAGTCAAGTTTTCCAGCTCGTTTCAGTGGCAGTGGATCTGGATCTGATTTCACTCTGACCATCAGTGGAGTCCAGACTGAAGATGCAGCAGATTATTACTGTCAGAGTTACCATAGCATCTCTGGCTACTGGTTCACACAGTGTTCTAGAGTCGTACAAAAACCTCCCTCAGTCAGATTGTAGAGAGACTGCACTGCTGCAGCTGGGAGCGACTGCAGGTGCTGAGTTGGAGGATGTGATACGACACAATGACACTCTGTGGAGGAGAGGAACCACACCACACTAACTCACAACTCACACTAGAAATCTGTCAATAATAATAACACCACACCGCACTCAGTCCACCATGGCCACTACTGTAAAATTAATACTTCTGTTGATTTCTAAATTATTCTGGTCCTTTTTCTCATAACTGAAACTGCTTCATCAATGATCTTCTGATTTTCTGTTGTTTTCTTCAGTTTTTTTCACTCATCCTATTATATTACAGTCTCATATTCTGACCTGATATCAGTAAACGTTAATAATCTTCTCTCAGGTTTAGTTGTGTTTTTCTTGTTTCTCTTTCAGGACACACTTCAGTCCTGCTCTGGATTCTCCCTCAGTCACTGGTGTAACTCCTCATGTCCTCACTGATCCTCTCTCTTAACATTTGGGAATTAATCTGGTGTTCCTTCTCTCCACTTCCTGATAAGACTCAGCCCTGCTTCACTCCACAGTATAATGTGACACCAGTTATTCTGTCTTATTTCTCTGCTTTCTCTGCATTTTCTCATACAGATCTTGTACTGTCTCATCTAAACATTTCATTCTATAAATATAATATTAAATTCTAATTATTACCCATCAGTCATTGTTCTTAGTTCTGAGATCTCATTTCCTCTCTTTGTATAGTATAATCCCCCCTTCAGACAGGCTTCCAGTCCTCCTGACTCCTCTCTCTCTCTCTCTCTCTCTCTCTCTCCTTCTTCTTCTCCCTGCTCTTCCTACAAGTAATTATACCTCTCCCTCACTCCCTCAATCCTCCCCTCCTTCTTTCTCTTGGCTTTCAGCATCCAATGTTTCTATGTGAATCGTAGCATGTTTGCTATGCTTTTGCTAAATCTCAGCAAGTCTGAGTTGCTGTATATCATTAAAGATGCATCACTATGATGTATTTTGTGATTGTTAGGAAAATTATTGTGTAACAACATGTGACAGGACAATCAAACTTTGTGTAGTTTTACAAAACTAGTTAACTTTCTCTCCTGATGCTCACTCACTCCCTCACATATCGTCTATACCGCCTTACCCTGTATTCAAGGTTGCGGCGGCGCCTGAATCTTATCCCAGGAGACATAGAGCACGAGGCAAGGTACACCCTGGAAAGTCCATCACAGGGCACACACACACACACACACACACACACACACACACACACACACACACACACACACACACTACAGGTAATTTTTGGAATCTGCAGGTCTTTGGACTGTGGGAGGAAACTGGAGTACCCTGAGGAAACGCATCAAGCACTGGGAGAACATGCAAACTCCATGCACACATCAAATGTGTCAACCCCGGACCCTGGAGGTGTAAGGCAACAGTGATAACCACTACATCACCATGCCGCCTCTCTCATGATATCACATCACAACTTTTTTTTGTCCAGGTCCACAGGTGATGGAATAAACATCCTCTGCACAACTGAACATCTGCATCATTATCAGGCTTCAAACAAAGGCCAACTTCATTCAGACACTAAGCACCAAAATGAGCACTAATTAAAAACATCATCTTGTGCTATTGTTTTGTTTCTGCACTTCCTCGCTAACAGAAATTTAGCTTCATAATATTGTATTAGTCTATGAGGATGTGTTTTATTGTAGAACACAAAAGCACATGTACTTCTGTAAGTCTCTCTGGATAAGGGGATGTGCCCAGTGCTGTAGATGTAAATATACTTGAGAGACAGTGCAATACTACTTCTTGTGCTGCGGTTCAGGTTTCGCTCCTGTTTGATGGTTTATTGAGTCAGGAATCATGTAGCATTAAGGTGTTTTAATGTGATCTGATTTCTCCAGCTGATGGCCCAGTTTTATACAGTATATGACCTCTGACCAATTTTTTCTATCTTGTCTTGTCAGTCTATAAGTTTTATGATCAGTTTATCTCACCTGCATCTTGTTCTGGTGTCATCCTGGTGCACTTTGCTGCTATTCTGTTCAATTTGTAAGAGAAGATATAGATTCCTGCATTTGGTAGATGCATTTATCCAGAATTATAATTACATGGTTTGAAACTGTGACTTCCTAATTTTAAACCAACATTTTAACTAATGAGCTAACCCTGTGATAAATAAGGAGACACAGTAAAGGTCATGAGCTACAAGTCAAGTCAAGTCAATTTTATTTATATAGCGCTTTTAACAATTGACATTGTCGCAAAGCAGCTTTACACAATAAAAAGAAGTAAGTTTTTATGCAATGTATATGAATCAAAATGACAAGATTGTCCCCGATGAGCAAGCCGAGGGCGACGGTGGCAAGGAAAAACTCCCTGAGATGGTAATAGGAAGAAACCTTGAGAGGAACCAGACTCAACAGGGAACCCATCCTCATCTGGGTGATAACGGATAGCAGGAATTGCTCAGCATAATAATGTGTAAGACTGGAAGTTCAGTATAACAAGAGATGTTTTAAAATTAAAAGGAGTCCAGTTTGTTCCCGGAGGCTCAGGTAGACTATAGGGGATTCCGGTCCTGAGTTATCGAACAACTGAAGTCACAGGTCCCCAGAGCATCACTCGATGACAGGAGAGTCTTCATGGAAACCATCCCCAGCCACCATACGAATCCAGGCAGACCACACGGGGCATCCATGCGACGAGATCTCCAACCAGAAGCAGGACTCCAGGATGGGTTAGACGGCTCCAGAGGGCAGAGGGGTCTGGATCACTGGCAACTCAGGAGCGAAACATGTATAGCTCGACAGAGAGACAGAGAGAGGGAAAGAAGAGGGGGAGAGAGAGAGAGAAGAGAGCAGAAAAGGAGAGAACAGAAAATAAGGAGAGATGGCAGTTAGGTATGGTCACAGTCAGCATGTATAAGGTGAATGTATATTTAGTGCAAAGTGCAAGCAGAGACTCCGGCAGGACTAACTGTAACAGCATAACTAAAAGGGAGAGCCAGAAGGAAACACAAACATGAGGGCTCCCTGAGATGTAAAGCAACCAATCACCTCACCGTCAACAAACCTGAGTGAACAATGAGAGTGGGGAGGACAGCATCTAAACATACCAGTTCACCAGAATACTCTACGTCTATGAGTCCCCCAGATCTGCTCCTTTACCTAAGGTTAATCTATTTACAAAAATGCTTGGCTAAATAAATAGGTTTTTAGCCTAGACTTAAACACTGAGCCACTGAACCACATTCAGTTCAGTAGGTCATAGGACAATACACGCAATTCCTCCCATTCCTGAATTATTATTTCCTGATTTAGATAATTTATCCAAACATATATAAAAATGCTTAAAGCAGATGTTGTAAATGAATAAATAAAAGTTATACACAGTATTATATGTGTAGTGAAGTCATGATTAACTCAGAGCAGTCTGTTATCTCTGGGCTTGATGATGCTGACAGACTCATCACTACATGACCAGAACTAAATAAAGATTAAATATCAGTTAAGCTCTTTCATCTGTTCTAAAGAGAGGAGAGGGAGACCTTCAGTAACAGATATCAGGAGATTTGAGAGACATTCAATCGATGAAAGAATCTAATACATTTATGTGAATAAAAGGCTACAAAGTGGGCTGAGAGACAGCCATGTGTTCTTAATACACAGCAGGAGGTAAGTAGGGATTAGTGTGTGTAGTGCATTACCTGCTCTGCTCATACATTACAGTGGAAGACTCCTTTAATTACATTTACATTCAGAAAATCTCCTATAATGTGCATCGACTCAGAGAGAAAGATCAAACTCTATTAAGACTCTATTACTTTCTAAATAAAAGCAGTAAATGCTTCATTATGATCAGAAAAGTTCTGATGTTTTCTTCTTGAATCAGTTTTTTATTTTGGTATTTTAGTGGAATGCATTAGATTAGATTTTGTTAATAGTTTTAGGCTCATTCTAACCAGTCAGAAAAATGAGAAATCAGTGTGATCGTCCTTACCCAGTTGGAAATAAAGCAACAAATATACTTCTCTGTGACACACACACACACACACACACACATTTGCATGAACAGTTCTCGGAATAGATCAGCAGTTTCAGCAGATGTTCATGTTTCTTAAGACAAACTCACTCAAGCACAACACACACACTGCACTCGACCTGCTGTTAAAGCTGCTGTTAAGACACTTCACCACTGAAAAAGGAGACATGCTTTCCTTATTAAAGCTTTATTTCAGCATAGCTACACCACTGACACCATGTTAGACTGCTAAGCATGCTTTAAAGTGTACACTTGATTTCTAGTGAGCTTCACAGCGACTCTTTCGGAACGAGGTGATCTGAGTCGTGTCGTGGTAGGAGACGCTACAGCCGAACACCTCGGCCTCTTCCCAGCGTTCCTTGCTGAGGGTCAGGGTGCTGCTGCGGCTGGAGAAGCCGTTCTTCTGTTCTTCTGTGCTGGTCACAATCCCCTCGTTCACCTCGGCACCATCCACGGTCCAGCTCAGCAGCGCCCCCTGTGGAGAATAGGCTGAGAGCAGGCAGAGCAGTGAGGCCAATCCCTCAGAGAGCTGCAGAGACGAGGGAGGGAGCAGAGACACGGAGGGCTTCACCACCGGACCAGCTGGAGAAAACACACACACACACACACACACACACACACGCGCATGAACCATTAATTTTTGGTGGTGACAGTATATTTACAGAGCACAGCTATGTGAATAAATAATTGCAAGTTAGTTTTCTTTGTCCTCTGGTGTTTAAACTCAGTAATGCTTTAGACTCTAAAGGACAGTGTACTGTACACACTGCAGAGGACTGGAGGAGAAATAACAGCAAATTATGGACTAGTGATGAAATTCACCTCTACAGTCAAAAACACAATGAACCTGACACGAAGATATGAAAAAAAAGTATATATATATATATATATATATATATATATATATATAATTTATTATGCTGATCAGATCTAAATCTCTTCTGTAGTGATTCTGAATCCTGATGGAATTCAAGTGAAAGACTGAACTTCTGTCATTTCGCCACTACATTCATGCAGAAGAAATGTCTACTTTTAAATTCTGACAAGGGGAATGTTAAGCTTCTCTCTGATTCACTTATTACAGTAAGATTGGGGGAATGTGGTAAAGGTGTTTCCAAACTTAGAGGACACTTTGCATTAGCAGCACATGCTTCAGTGCTCTGGGAGTGTTTATAGCGCTGTGACTTTAACACTTCATGACTGAGAGCTGCTGCTACAGCAACTTCACCCACAGCTACCATGACTTTGATCCCCGTCTTCATCTGGACACTGATCCTCTGGACTCAAGGTCAGACACTGCTGCAGATTTTATCTCTACAATCATCTCTTCATACAAATACACATTGTTATGTATTATAATGTTTGAGTTTCATGTTGAATTATAATATATATTTTACAGAGTGCAGAGGTCAAGTCACAGTAACTCAGACTCCTGCAGTGAAATCTGCTGCTCCAGGAGAAACAGTCACCATCAACTGTAGAACCAGTCAGGCAGTGTACACAGACTCAAATGGTGAACGCTTAAACTGGTATCAGCAGAAACCTGGAGAAGCTCCTAAACTCCTGATTAAACTTGTAAATCAGCTACAGTCAGGTTTTCCAGCTCATTTCAGTGGCAGTGGATCTGGATCTGATTTCACTCTGACCATCAGTCGAGTCCAGACTGAAGATGCAGCAGATTATTACTGTCAGAGTTGGCATTACATCAGTAGTAAACATGTGTTCACACAGTGTTATAGAGTCGTACAAAAACCTCCCTCAGTCAGATTGTAGAGAGACTGCACTGCTGCAGCTGGGAGCGACTGCAGGTGCTGAGTTGGAGGATGTGATACGACACAATGGAATAACAACACACTAACACACATTAAAAATCTGTAACACAGTAGAGTGTATAAATACAAAAGAAAAATCTAATTGCACTAGGTAATATAATATTCCACAATTTTAAAATGTGTAACTGCACAGTTGCTATTGCACAAAAATTTGATGTATGTTTTGACTGTTATGGAGAACTATCGTGTAACTGCATCTGACAGGATAAGCAAACTTTGGGTAGTATTAGAAAAGTAAAGTACCTCACTCAAAGCACCTCAGTCGCTCGGTGGTGAAGCATACATTGAAGCAGTGAAGCAGTTCTCCCCCTCTTTACACACAAAGTTTACATTAAGTGTTCCTTCTTTGTCACTTAAACCCATTAAAAAAAAACATAACGTGTCTCATTTTGGAGCTCTTGCACCCGAGTGGAATCGCTCTCATGGGGCAGACAAACTTCTTGAAACAGACGAGATCCTTCATAATTGCCTCGCCCTTAATAAACCGGGGCACATTTGATATTACCACTGGTGCCAAAGGGGTAACATGAACCGCTGCTCCTCTCACACATATTCCCCCGTGTACTCATGAGGTTTATCTTGGTTAAAAACACCACCACCGCTTTATTCATCTGGGAGGCAGAGTAGATGTTTTCACACCAGACCTGCTCTCCCACCGGTAGCAGCACCTCCTCCATCTGTACTCCGTCCTCCGGCACACACCTACAGTAATGCCATGTGAGAGAGACAGTGTCTCTTGACCAGCCTCAGAGGCCATGATGCCCCGCTCACTCTCTCTCTCACTCTAAACCGAGCGATCTTCTCACACCCAGTCCATACACACACACACACACACACACACACACACACACACACACACACACACACACACACACACACAGAGAGAGAGAGAGAGAGAGAGAGAGAGAGAGAAATAGAGAATAATTTGTTATGATCAATGTCACATGTATTAGCTGACTTTCATCCTGTTTGTCAGAAATTCATCATGTTTTTTATTTGTTGTTGTTTTTTTAACACAGTTTATTTTATGGTTAGTGTCCTATTTTCTGAAACCCTTTTCTTCTTCTTCTATCTGTTTATTTGATAGTTTGACTTGTCCAGTTTAAAACTGTGCCATTCCTATTTGCCCCGTAACGACCTGTATTCTGAACTTGACTAAGGATCTGTCTACATTATTTGCAGTGCCTCGACCGCTATTAGGTATCAGGGCTACAAAAATCAGAAGATCCATTAAAAAATGCAACTAAACAAATAAATATAATATTCCTGATCCAATGAAGTGAAAAGTGTTCGGAGCTCTACACTGTGGAAACAAAACAACCTCTACATAGGAGGATATATGAACACAGACAGAGTAATACATCAGGGCCCGAAACAACAGTATATCATCACCTAAAAGACTAAAGACACACGTTTGAGGACGAGAAAGTACAAATTTTGGACAGAGAAGATAGATTCAAGAGAGGAGCAAAAAGGACGATCTATGTGCAAGTGGAAAATTCTTCTTTCCACAGAGGTAGAGATCTTTTATAATCATCATAATTTTCATGCTGCGCTTACAGGTCCAGCAGGAAAGCCACATTTAAGGCCCCCTGACTGTCTCTGGTATTTAATCCTTAACGTCTCTCCCTAATCCCACTCTGTTGGAGTTTCTTCTAAACAGCTCCTCCAGCCTGCAGTCTCTAATGACTCTCCCTCCTACTCTCACCTTCTCCTCTGTTCATGTAACAAGACTTTTCAGACAGGAGAAGATCTGATTTAGGTTGATTTGGTTCCAATTTAGTTTGATGTGGTTTGTGTTATAGTTTATAGGAGCAAGTTTATTCTCACAAATTGTTTTTCTTTTAAATGGAGCTACATTATTTAAAGTACAATATGATATTGACTCCAAGTATTTAGTCACCTGACCAAGTTCTCTGGGGTCAGACACAAATCCAATCACAGCTGATAACTCTGACAGATTACTGATAAAGTTCTGTGCAGTAGTTGATGTGAATGTACGTTTAATGTGATAACATAAATCCTGAATAATAACTATATTATAGTTATTATAAAAATAAAGTTATAATTGATTCAATAATAAATAATATAATAATATTATTAAATAATAATACATAATATAATAATAATAAATATAATGATACTATAATATACTAATAATATTATAATAATTATTATTCATAATTTATAATAATATTATTAAATCATAAATAATAATACATTTTAATTTCATTAATTTAATAGTTATTAAAGTTATTATTAAAAAAATAACTAAACCTTAAAACTATAACTTAAAATGAAATTGCGAAATAACTTTATTTTACAGCCAAAAAGCACGATCACTTTGCTTAGTCACCAGAACATGTATTTATACCAAATTAGTCTAGGTTATTTGATAAGCAGTGGTTATATCTCAGGAGGAGGAGTTTGTCTAATTGTTTGTCAGACAAACTGTTCCTTTTACTGCTGATTTCCATGGATATAAACTTACTGTAGGGAAATGGCTCAGGATCTCCATCTGACTTTTAATATTTAGTCACCTCAGTGTCGCATTTGAGAGAAGCTTTATTCTCATCATCTAAAGCAAGTAAGTCATTCTCACTGACGTGCTGCATCCTACAGCCCATTGTGGTGAGAAATCAATTCACCCAGTGCTCAGCAGAGATCATTAAGCAGATAACTGAAGCTATGGAAAGCAAGTTCCTTGATTATTAACTGTAATGTAAATACTGCATTTAGGAATAGTAATACATTACTCCATTACTGTAATTAGTTGTATATATTTATTTGTAATGTGCTACTTTATAATATATAACCCCATACTGTCTGCAATTGTAAAATATATATATATATATATATATATATATATATATATATATATATATATATATATATATATATATATATATATCCTCTTGAAATGAGATTGAAAGTACGTGTAGTAAATATACAGATTATATATGGGAAGAATGTAGACCTACAGTGGTTAGTTATGGTTAAAATATTGCATATTCATACAGTATTTGGGAGCAATAGTTCATTCAAGCACTGATCAGAGGTGCTAGAACATTAAACATTTTCTGACCACAAAACCTTTTTCACCTCTGTATGGTAGACACACGTCCATTCACATACTAGTTACAACAAACTGTTGTAACAGATGCAACCATTTCCCTATGCTCATTTAGGACAAAATAGTTAATAGCATTCATCAGGAATATTATGATCATAAAACAGCAGCTACAGTATTTTACAGTAATTGTAAATACCATTTTAAGTAGGAACAGGATCAAACAGTCATATATATTACTCATTGTTCAAAAGATTCATAAGATTGAAATGCAGCAATGTAAGTGTCACACCCAAAGCACTGGGATGCAGCCCTTGGATGTACAGCCTCTTAATGTTGTAAAACTGTCCATTGATGAGGGGGATTCCCAGACTTGGGACACAGCACTGGAGAGGTCAGAAAGAGGTTTTCTACTGTCCTCCCAATCAGCAGATTGTTGAGAGCCTTAAAAGCAGGGGCTAAAAATAATGCAGAATAAGTTAATTGAACATCACACATGCGATAACAATCAAACATACACCCAGTATAAATTTTATAATGTTTTGGCGTTTGGCCTCTGTACATCACCACATTTCATTTGAAATGAAACACTCAATACACCAGTGAAATTGCAAGCAATGTGTGGCATTAACCATTCAGGAATTACAGACATGTTCACATACTGTACACACACACACTTATTTTGGGGGTTCATAAATAATGGGGAAAAACAATTAAACTTAAGGATTGACTTTAATACTTGAATAAAAATTATTTGCAGTCAATAACTGCCTGAAGTCTGAAACTCATGGACATGACCAATGCTGAGTTTCCTCTCTCTAGATGCTTTGCCAGACTTGTGGGTCTTCCTGCTTTCAGTCTTTGTTCTTCCTTTAGTGAAAACCATGCTCTACTTTTATTTACTTGCTGAGTCATGCTACACCTGGCCATGCAACTACTTGTCAGACATTTTTTCCCATTATTTATGAGCCCCAACTCAAAGTTTAAGACGGTTTTAAGTTAATGTAAACATTTAACCTGACAGTTACTGGAAGATCACAGCTAGTTTTCCTGCAGCTGCACACAGTCAGAGCAAACTGACAAACTCTCAAGTGTCATTTCCTCCACAATTACAGATTTCTTTTTTTTATTATTATCACAAGTGCTGTCAATTTAGCCAGATTCATTTGAAGGTGACTCATTTCAGAATCATCACTTTTTTAGACACTTTGGTAGCAGATTCTCCATTTTTGCCAGACTACGTTTATGACCTTTCTCACCTGTTATTGTCATTACTTTGCCAGGAATTAAAAGGTATGAAAGATTTGGCAGGATGTGTATGAACATGAACATCATGTACACAAATTTTCCACAGAAGTTCACAATTCACTTGAGAGTTTTAGGCGCTTTGTACAGAGGTGGACATCCTGCCTTCAGAAAGTCTAAGTCCTGCCTCTTATCTGTTCCATCAATTAACTAAAGCAGCTGATTTTAATTAACACAACTCTTCAGCCTGACCTGAACTAACTGGTGACGTCACCTGTTCTGTTCACAGAGAGAGAACTAATACAGGGCACGTGCTGTCTTAATACTTTTGGCCACCACTGTGTATCTCTCTCTCTCTCTCTCTCTCTCTCTCTCTCGTGTGTGCGCATGTGTGTGTACACGTGTGTAACATCCATCTGTGTCTCATGCTCACTAGCCCCACTTTAACTAAACTTTGACTAAAATATCTGATAATATATAATTAGTGTAACACGCTGCAGGTGCACTTACCGAGCCGCTGCCCTCCGCCATGTAGCGAGACTCACTGGGAGCTGGTGTTCTATCATTTTTTCCTACTTGTCAGAATTTCCTACCGGTAGAAAAAACTGATAGTTATACCTATCGGTCTGTGCTACATTATCAGAATTTCCTACTTATACTTTAAAATGGACATAATACTGCAAAAAATTGCAATACTCCATTTTAACATGGGCAGCATGTTCTGACACATTGTGGTACGTCATCAGAATGTAATTCCTATAGTTTTAAACATGGGCAGCATGTTCTGACACATTGTGGTACGTCATCAGAATGTAATTCCTATAGTTTTAAACATGGGCAGCAGGTTCTGACACATTGTGTCACGTCATCAGAATGTAATTCCTATAGTTTTAAACATGGGCAGTAGGTTCTGACACATTGTGGTACGTCATCAGAATGTAATTCCTATAGTTTTAACATGGGCAGCAGATTCTGACACATTGTGGTACGTCATCAGAATGTAATTCCTATAGTTTTAACATGGGCAGCAGGTTCTGACACATTGTGGTACGTCATCAGAATGTAATTCCTATAGTTTTAACATGGGCAGCAGGTTCTGACACATTGTGGTACGTCATCAGAATGTAATTCCTATAGTTTTAACATGGGCAGCAGGTTCTGACACATTGTGGTACGTCATCAGAATGTAATTCCTATAGTTTTAAACATGGGCAGCAGGTTCTGACACATTGTGGTTCGTCATCAGAATGTAATTCCTATAGTTTTAAACATGGGCAGCAGGTTCTGACACATTGTGGTACGTCATCAGAATGTAATTCCTATAGTTTTAACATGGGCAGCAGGTTCTGACACATTGTGGTACGTCATCAGAATGTAATTCCTATAGTTTTAAAATGGGCAGCAGGTTCTGACACATTGTGGTACGTCATCAGAATGTAATTCCTATAGTTTTAAACATGGGCAGCAGGTTCTGACACATTGTGGTACGTCATCAGAATGTAATTCCTATAGTTTTAACATGGGCAGCAGGTTCTGACACATTGTGGTACGTCATCAGAATGTAATTCCCTATAGTTTTAACATGGGAAGCAGGTTCTGACACATTGTGGTACGTCATCAGAATGTAATTCCTATAGTTTTAACATGGGCAGCAGGTTCTGACACATTGTGGTACGTCATCAGAATGTAATTCCTATAGTTTTAACATGGGCAGCAGGTTCTGACACATTGTGGTAAGTCATCAGAATGTAATTCCTATAGTTTTAAACATGGGCAGCAGGTTCTGACACATTGTGGTACGTCATCAGAATGTAATTCCTATAGTTTTAACATGGGCAGCAGGTTCTGACACATTGTGGTACGTCATCAGAATGTAATTCCTATAGTTTTAAAATGGGCAGCAGGTTCTGACACATTGTGGTACGTCATCAGAATGTAATTCCTATAGTTTTAAACATGGGCAGCAGGTTCTGACACATTGTGGTACGTCATCAGAATGTAATTCCTATAGTTTTAACATGGGCAGCAGGTTCTGACACATTGTGGTACGTCATCAGAATGTAATTCCTATAGTTTTAACATGGGCAGCAGGTTCTGACACATTGTGGTACGTCATCAGAATGTAATTCCTATAGTTTTAACATGGGCAGCAGGTTCTGACACATTGTGGTACGTCATCAGAATGTAATTCCTATAGTTTTAACATGGGCAGCAGGTTCTGACACATTGTGGTAAGTCATCAGAATGTAATTCCTATAGTTTTAACATGGGCAGCAGATTCTGGCACATTGTGGTACGTCATCAGAATGTAATTCCTATAGTTTTAACATGGGCAGCAGGTTCTGACACATTGTGGTACTTCATCAGGGAAGTACATGGGCAGCAGGTTCTGACACATTGTGGTACGTCATCAGAATGTAATTCCTATAGTTTTAACATGGGCAGCAGGTTCTGACACATTGTGGTACGTCATCAGAATGTAATTCCTATAGTTTTAACATGGGCAGCAGGTTCTGACACATTGTGGTACGTCATCAGAATGTAATTCCTATAGTTTTAAACATGGGCAGCAGGTTCTGACACATTGTGGTTCGTCATCAGAATGTAATTCCTATAGTTTTAAACATGGGCAGCAGGTTCTGACACATTGTGGTACGTCATCAGAATGTAATTCCTATAGTTTTAACATGGGCAGCAGGTTCTGACACATTGTGGTACGTCATCAGAATGTAATTCCTATAGTTTTAAAATGGGCAGCAGGTTCTGACACATTGTGGTACGTCATCAGAATGTAATTCCTATAGTTTTAAACATGGGCAGCAGGTTCTGACACATTGTGGTACGTCATCAGAATGTAATTCCTATAGTTTTAACATGGGCAGCAGGTTCTGACACATTGTGGTACGTCATCAGAATGTAATTCCCTATAGTTTTAACATGGGCAGCAGGTTCTGACACATTGTGGTACGTCATCAGAATGTAATTCCTATAGTTTTAACATGGGCAGCAGGTTCTGACACATTGTGGTACGTCATCAGAATGTAATTCCTATAGTTTTAACATGGGCAGCAGGTTCTGACACATTGTGGTAAGTCATCAGAATGTAATTCCTATAGTTTTAAACATGGGCAGCAGGTTCTGACACATTGTGGTACGTCATCAGAATGTAATTCCTATAGTTTTAACATGGGCAGCAGGTTCTGACACATTGTGGTACGTCATCAGAATGTAATTCCTATAGTTTTAAACATGGGCAGCAGGTTCTGACACATTGTGGTACGTCATCAGAATGTAATTCCTATAGTTTTAAACATGGGCAGCAGGTTCTGACACATTGTGGTACGTCATCAGAATGTAATTCCTATAGTTTTAACATGGGCAGCAGGTTCTGACACATTGTGGTACGTCATCAGAATGTAATTCCTATAGTTTTAACATGGGCAGCAGGTTCTGACACATTGTGGTACGTCATCAGAATGTAATTCCTATAGTTTTAACATGGGCAGCAGGTTCTGACACATTGTGGTACGTCATCAGAATGTAATTCCTATAGTTTTAACATGGGCAGCAGGTTCTGACACATTGTGGTAAGTCATCAGAATGTAATTCCTATAGTTTTAACATGGGCAGCAGATTCTGGCACATTGTGGTACGTCATCAGAATGTAATTCCTATAGTTTTAACATGGGCAGCAGGTTCTGACACATTGTGGTACGTCATCAGAATGTAATTCCTATAGTTTTAACATGGGCAGCAGGTTCTGACACATTGTGGTACGTCATCAGAATGTAATTCCTATAGTTTTAAAATGGGCAGCAGGTTCTGACACATTGTGGTACGTCATCAGAATGTAATTCCTATAGTTTTAAACATGGGCAGCAGGTTCTGACACATTGTGGTACGTCATCAGAATGTAATTCCTATAGTTTTAACATGGGCAGCAGGTTCTGACACATTGTGGTACGTCATCAGAATGTAATTCCTATAGTTTTAACATGGGCAGCAGGTTCTGACACATTGTGGTAAGTCATCAGAATGTAATTCCTATAGTTTTAACATGGGCAGCAGATTCTGGCACATTGTGGTACGTCATCAGAATGTAATTCCTATAGTTTTAACATGGGCAGCAGGTTCTGACACATTGTGGTACTTCATCAGAATGTAATCTTATTTAAGTCACAATAGTAACTCCAGAGAGAATGTTAAAATTATAATGTTTATACATAAAAAGTCAAATTTGTTCACATACTGTACAAGCTGTCTTTACATAAAAAATAGAACCACCCCCCCCCCCCCCCCCCAAATGCACACTTTTTCCACACACAAAATGTATTTACATTAAAATGTGGCAGTTCAATTTTCCATACATTTTGCACACACATAAGTTGGGAGGTCTTTTTGGTATTTGGCACATTCGAAATGTGCCCACCTTCCACAGAGGTCACACTGCACCTAAAGCACAGGCAAAGTAATACATCAGTAATTAAAAACAAAACAAAAAAATCTTAGAAAGGGAACACTTTTAATTTAAGTGCAGACATCATTGGATAAGTTGACCATTTGCTGAATTACAATGTTTCAATTTCAAAGCCCAATTATACGTTTGAAGACTTTAATGGTTATTCAATGTAAAATCAACATAATGGTAATATAATTGTTATTTTTTACATGTGTTTCTTTAAATATTTTAAAAGTATAGATATGAACTGAATGTGTGGGATGAATATGATTCCTTACCATTTCAATCATGCTTTTTTCAGCATTACCTTCCAACATGGAACACACCACACAGTAGTCCTCTGCATTTCCTAGAACACAAATATTGAAACTGGCTCTATTAAAATGAGTAAAACAATCCATATAAAGTTAATCCAATCATAATACAAAATATTTAAATTTTGATTTACAAAATGAGACAATCCATAGTGTAACAGTGTAGTTATGTGTGTAACTAGTATAGTGTAATAGTGTAGTATGACTATAATTTGACTATAATTTTTGAGATTTTTTTGTAAGAGTCCAGCATAGTTAATTGAGTAAATTACTAATGTCCCTAAACTTACCTTGATATTTCAGCAGTGTACATGCACTTTCCATTCTTGCCAACGATATAGCATCTTTACTGGTCTTCACATCTTGAACACTGCCCTTTAAAAGATACAGTTCTGCGAACTGCAAAATTTAAGTTTAAATACAAACCAAAAAAAAACAGCCCAGTATAGGTTTTCAAAAACACCTTCAAAGTTAGAACTCCACAGCTGCTCAAGTCTTGTTGTTTCTCATGTGGGAGGGTTTCCACTTGCCATGCAGCACTGTGCTCATCACGACGTCGCAGCTTCAGAAAGTTTCTAAAAATGAAACATTTTTAATAACATTTAAAAATAAAATTTTTAGTTTTGATATTAAAACATTATACCTTCTGTTCAACATGTGTTTACATGATATGTAGAGTTACCTCCAGTTTCGCAGAACTTTACGTTCATACAAATTTTCCATTCCCAGTGGATCTACAATTAGAAGGCTCTTGCTGGTCATGCAGACGATCTTTCAAAAAGGGGACACAATTCAATATTACAATTATTTTGTTAGTACAGATTCAATAAAAATGAAATAATAAAAACAGATTTGATATTACATAGATAATTACACATACCATAAGCATCCAGTGTGCCCCAAAGTTTACAGGGCATAGCCAAATGTCCTCTAAAGGAAATTTCATCTGTGGAATGATTATTTGAATCACATCATGTAGTTACATGTTATGTTTTATGTTACAGTTTATGTAATTACCATCAATGTAAATTTGATGAAATAAAGAGTTACTTAAATACCTTCATCAGACATTCAAAAAGGCCAGAAAATAGAGAGGTTGACAGAGCTACACACAGCAGATGTACTGGTTTCTGTTCAAAATAAACACAGCATAAGAAACATAAACAATTACAGGATCCTTTTAAAAGTACATTGACAATTTGAACTTGCCTTTAGCTTTTCAACAACATGGTGCAGGTATGCATCAATGACCTGTGAACAGAAAATGTTAAACAACCTTTTTGCACTTTTAATCACCAGTAAGCTCAATTTAGGCTCACTTACTTCATCTGAGAGCCACTCAGTCCCTTGCAGCGTGCGAAGAGAGTTGTCAAACAATTTATATGGTCCCACAACTGCTTCAACCTGACCATGGTCCTTTGAAGCCCACAGCTATAGAACTAAAGGAGTCAGTATTTTTCAAAAATGGGTTATTAAATACAGTTAACTAAAAAGGTTCAACAGGAAACTTCAACAGGGCCAACGGGCCAACAGAAAAGTTCAACAGGGCCAACAGGCCAACAGGAAATTTCAACAGGGCCAACGGGCCAACAGAAAAGTTCAACAGGGCCAACGGGCCAACAGAAAAGTTCAACAGGGCCAACGGGCCAACAGAAAATGACCTATATGTAGAAGTGTTTCCCAATCCTGATACCTAAAAAGGCCACAAGACAGAATTTTTAGAACCTGTCAAATATGGCAGGCCTGCATTTCTAGCACCAGAAAAATCAAAAATGGGAAACACAGGAAAGGATTAATAAGCATCAAGTTAACACAAACAGGGAGTGGTCATAGATGTGCTCAGCACTATATCTGTACCAAAGTTAATTCACATGTTAATGAATTTAGAAACTTTGTGAGATATCTCATGCTTAAATCATGGGATGATCCAGGTATTATTTAAGAAAAATATTATCATTTAAAATATTTCAAAATAGTTCAATAAAACCATATAATACAACAATATACAATGTGAATCCTTGTGTAATAAGGAGTATTATTTTTATATAATAAATGCATCCTTTGGTTCAATGCAAGATTAATACAGTAAAAAATAAGTAATGATTTATTCTAAATGTTCCACCCCTTGTTTCTAACTTGTGACCAATAGGTTAATACTGTAAGTGGGAAAACCACTTGCCAAACTTGCCAAACCACCTTATGCAAAGAATGAACTGGTGGAATAGGCAAATTGGTAGAAAGTGACCAACGGGTCAGAAATACAACTTTGAATACGACACCTTCTTCTTCACAGGATTTCTTAGGATTTTCTGCCAGTGCATGTAGAGGCTTTATTGCTTCTGTCACTGCTTTTACCTCATTGGCGTCTTCAGTACTCGGTGGAGTATTTTTTGTGGCAAACACAATTACAGAAGGCCTTTTTGTTGTTGCACTGCCATCATACTGTTCAGAATTTGCGGTCTTGAAAGTCTGCTGAGGACTTGTAGTGGATAAGGCGGAAGGCATACTGTCTTCAGCTGCTTGACACGGTGCAGAACTTTCTGATCTGTCATTGTCCGTGCTTCTTTTGTACGGTTTTAAATGTTTTATGTTGTATTTAGTTTTGAGGGTAGTTCCTTCTTGATTTTGCAGTGTAACCAATTTGCCGGAAATTGACTCAATATTATATGGACCAGAGAAATCTGGTTCAATTCTCCCTCCTTTTCTTCCACGCTTTCTCATGTTCAGCAGAAGAACCTCATCACCAACACCATATATCACATGTCGGTACTTCTTCTGAACCTTTTTGGCATATGCCAGCTTCTGTTTTTCCTGTGACTTTTTAACATTTTCTTCTACTATTTCTTTACGATCCTCCACTTTCTTGTTTTTAGATTGAACAAAGTCTGAGTATGCAGACTCTTGAGGAAGAATTATGTTGGAAAGCTACAGTTCCAAAAAAATTATGTACAGATAACAACTGCATGTAAATGAGGTGGATTTTTTATTCATATTCAAGTTTAATGTGAAAGTCATAATTTCAAAAAGTATCGTGACAAAGCAAGTATAAATTCTGGAAGGACTTACCGGCATGTCCACAGGAACCTCTGAAGGAAACACGGCCTCTCTACCATACATTAAAAGAAATGGAGAGTGCTTTGTTGTTGTGTGTACCTTCTATCTAAGGGAAAAGAGTGTTGCATCCAGATATGTGTCCCAGTCATTCTGCTGATTATTTACAAGCTTCTTGAGGGCTCTGAAATGTAAATTATGCCATACAATAATTTTTATTTAATTAAAATTTAATGTACTGTAATATGCCAGATAACGTTACCATTCGTAAAGTTTACCGTTTAATGTTATCATTTGTCTTTTCGTCGAGGCCATTAGTTTGGGGGTGATAAGCTGCTGTGACACTTCTTTTAATTTGGAGCAGTTCACAAAGTGTATGGTTGATCTTTAAAAAAAAAAGACTTTGAGACTGCAAAAAATCCCTTACAACTTATTTTTGTACTTTAAAAAGCACTTACTTCATTAACAAATTCTCTCCCTTGATCACTTAGTATTCTTTTAGGGCAGCCATGTCTATATATAACAGAACAAAGCAGTTTTGCAACCTCAAATGCAGTTTTGTTTTTTAATGGGAACGCCTCAACCCACTTCTTAATTTGTACTTTAAAATACAAATAGTAGCAATCCCACTAATTTGTGTAAGAAATATTATGAATACAAATAACTTTTAGGAAACACTTTAAATATAAACCAACAGGTTTAATTTTTTAATAGTGTCAAGAACATTACACAATCCTACTTGAATAATAAAATGAATAATAAAAAAAGATTGCAATTTGATGTAGCCTAACTATTTTGAGACAAAGATTCACAGCTATAAAGACTTATAATCTGCATGAGAACAAGTAGGTAAGAAATATATTTTCTACTCAGTGACCTTAGCCTGAGATCCTTTTCATAGGCAGGAAAACTTGTTGGCTAGTAAAACATGTGCATAATCACTGTACAACGAAGTAATGACACTACTTTGGACAAGAGATAACTAGCTAGTTAATGAAATGGTCCACCAGCGTGTCACGCGGCAACATGAACACGTGTATAAGAAGAAGTCGGGAAAACTAACATTACCATTTTGGATTATGACAAGCATGCTTATAGCAGTTATTGTCAACGAATAAAAGTTACCAAGTGTATAGGAATATTATTGTCAGTGCTTCTTTTCGGACATTTTGTGCTTTATCTTAATTGTAATTATACAAAATGTGTAATTAAACGATATGAACGATAAAAAAAATCACTACTACCCTTCAATTCACAGGTCGACTGTTAAATATAGGCATGTGGATCAAATATAATGTCAATTAAAACCACAAAACTAGGAAATACCTTAGTAAATTCGCGAATCACTCGCAGGAGTAGATTGAATTTATGGGCGGGACGCTAAAATGGCAAGTCATGACGTATTTTTGTAATGCGCATGCGCAGAAAGCCTGGGTAGGAAATGATGATGAGTAGGATGAATTGATAGAACACCGGTATCGAAGACGTCCGCTTCCCTGGGTCACGTGACTGACGAACGGATTCCGTTCTGGCTCGATTGCTTTTCCTGTATTGAATTTGTACTTGAATTTCCAAGCTTGAATTTTCTATCTGAATTTCACAGCTTGAAATGGATTGTTGAAATTTTCGTGTGACATTCAGAGCACTTACATTCAAAGATGTTGCTTTTTAAAGTAAAATATTTCAGTTTAATGAATTCAGTAGTATTTAAATTTCAAAATTAACTATTAAGTTAGGGGTACCATCATTTTTGTCCAGGCCTGTTCCATGAGTTTTTTTTTTTTATATAATTCTGTTGAAGCATGGTTGAAAAGCAATGTCTGACTTTCATTGATTAACATTCATATAATTGTTTTAAATTATTACTTTTGTCAGATTAAAGTTATTTATGTGACCATTGTGAGTTTTTCTTTCATTGACCGAAGGGTACCAACAATTTTGTCCACATGTGTAAATAATGCAGTATGTTAGCTTGATTTAGCAGTGTTATTTTCATGCTAACCTAAACTATGAAAGTAACATTAAATGACAATGTTTCACATAAGCTGGCAAAAGCTTGTGAAAAAATGAGGAAAAATAAAATAATATTAGTTTTATATTATCAGAATAAGGATTATATCAGACTTAATAAAATGCCCATGGTAAGAGCTTGCTGGATTCTCCTCCTTCGGTCTCTGTTGGAGTCTCAGTGTTGTTCTGAGGTAAATCTAAACTCCTCCCACTGTCCAGAACATTCTGTAGAGCTTCTGAAACCTGTAGAGCTACTCTGACTGTGAACAGCATGTGGGCGTGTTCTGTCTCAGGTCATTATCATTGAATGAAGTGTGGCAGAAAGACTGTACCTTTCCTTGGATTCATATGGATTACATAAACTGAGAACATTTATTTTTGATTATTAAGATTGCTTCATTTAAAAGTAGACACTTTAAACTTTCTATAGATATATATGTATAGATATATGGATATATAGATGCGTGTGCGGTATTCGCTGACTTTGAGTTCATTTTAGTGATGTAGATTGAAATTTACTGGAAATGCACTTTATTTTCTTTATTTTACAAAAGCACAATGTTTTGTTGATATGTAAGTGTACAAATGTAGACGATTTACACATTCAAATGATGTATTGCACTTATGTGTATGATTAAAAATGATGGAGCATTTTAAGTTCTTTCCACGGTTACCAGAAAAAAGGCAAGAGGGTCCGCTGCTGGAACCGCCAACACCATGGTGTTGATGCTGGTATGCCGGTCACCCTGCTGATGCTGGTGGAAAAAAAAAAACAGCATAAACCAGCTTAGCTCGTCACCACCTTATGTTGTGATCATGTGTTTTTGAGTTGTGTTGATAGCTGATAATCCTGTTTTACTCACACAGACACAATCACGTTTTGGTGAAGTGTATCCTGAAGTGAAGTGTGTAGCCTCGTTCACCTTTTAGCCCTTTTAAACCATTTTCTTTTTCTTTAAACTTTTACTGAGCACCTACTCTTTTTAGGGTAAGATACAGTAAGTGATAGAGACTGAACAAATAAAAAAAACTGTCCAGTCATGAGAAATATGAATAGAAGTATATAATACATAGGCGACACGGTGGTGTAGTGGTTAGCACTGTCGCCTTAGACCACCAGGGTCCGGGTTCGATCCCCGGCCAGACTCGATTCTCTGTGTGCATGAAGTTTGCATGTTCTCCCCGTGCTTGGTGGGTTTCCTCCAGGTATTCCGGTTTCCTGCCACAGTCCAAAGACATGTAGGTTAGGCTAATTGGCGTTCCCAAATTGGCCATAGTGTATTGGCCATAGTGAGTGTATTTGTGTGTGTCTGTGCCCTGCGATGGATTGGCACCCTGTCCAGGTTTGGCACATGTACCCTGCCATGTGCCTCAAGTCATCTGGGATAGGGTCCAGGCTCCCCGTGACCCAGAATACAGGATTAAGCAGTATACTGTAGATGATGATGAGTAAGTGAGTGAGAATATAATCGTACTATATAGTTTTATAGCGGTGGCCATTATGGACTATGGGCAGTAGGGTGTTATGATTACTGATAGATTTCTAATTGTTACTTTTTGTTTTGGTTATGATTACTGATAGATTTCTAATTGTTATTTTTTGTTTTGGGTTAGTGTGGTGTGGTTCCTCTCCTCCAGAGAGTGACATTGTGTCGTATCACATCCTCCAACTCAGCACCTGCAGTCGCTCCCAGCTGCAGCAGTGCAGTCTCTCTACAATCTGACTGAGGGAGGTTTTTGTACGACTCTATAACACTGTGTGAACCAGTAGCCAGTGATGCTATGGAAACTCTGACAGTAATAATCTGCTACATCTTCAGTCTGGACTCCACTGATGGTCAGAGTGAAATCAGATCCAGATCCACTGCCACTGAAACGAGCTGGAAAACCTGACTGTAACTGATTTACAAGTTTAATCAGGAATTTAGGAGCTTCTCCAGGTTTCTGCTGATACCAGTGTAAGAAGTTGTTACTATACACAGCCTGACTGGTTCTACAGTTGATGGTGACTGTTTCTCCTGGAGCAGCAGATTTCACTGCAGGAGTCTGAGTTACTGTGGCTTGACCTCTGCACTCTGTAAAAATATATATATATATTATAATTCACACTAAACCTTATAGCACATAAAAATGTGTATTTGTATGAAGAGATGATTGTAGAGATCAAATCTGAAGCAGTATCTGACCTTGAGTCCAGAGGATCAGTGTCCAGATGAAGACGGGGATCAAAGTCATGGTAGCTGTGGGTGAAGTTGCTGTAGCAGCAGCTCTCAGTCATGAAGTGTTAAAGTCACAGCGCTATAAACACTCCCAGAGCACTGAAGCATGTGCTGCTAATGCAAAGTGTCCTCTAAGTTTGGAAACACCTTTACCACATTCCCCCAATCTTACTGTAATTCTCACACTACTATAGTATAGTAGTATAGTATAGTCTTTATTGTCATTGCAACAAGTACAACGAAATTTTAAGTGCCAATCGTCAATGCAAAAAAAAAAACACACACACACACACAGCATACATTCCATTATTGCACGATCCACAGTTGTATATATTAATGCATAATAATTTAATCTTATTGCACAATAATTGAACCTTTTTTTTATAGCAGCATTAAGTACATTTATTGCACCAGGATAAAAACTGTTTTTATATCTACTGGTTCTGGTTTGTAATGCTCTATACCTTCTGCCTGATGGCAGTAGATCAAACAGTTTATGTCCCGGGTGTGAATTGTCCTTTACAATTTTATTGGCTAGTGTAAGGCAGCGGGAACTGTGTAAGTTTTCCAAGTTGATGAGAGGGCATCCGATGATCTTCTGGGCAGTTGTAATGACCCTCTGCAATGCCGTTCTCTGGGCCACAGTGCAGCTGCTGTACCACACACATATGCAGTATGTTAGTATACTTTCAATGGAGCAACGATAAAAAGACACCAGCAGTCTCTGGGAGATGTTGTTCTTCCTGAGCATTCTCAGGAAGTGCAGTCTCTGCTGGGCCTTTTTCACCATCTCGGAGGTGTTTACGCCCCAACTCAGATCCTCCTCAACATGTACTCCCAAAAAGCGGAAGTACGGAACCCTCTCTACACAGTCCCCGCTAATGAACAGTGGTGAAATGTACATTTTTTTCCTCCTAAAATCTATGATGACCTCCTTGGTCTTAGAGGTGTTGAGGAGCAGATTATTTTCTCCACACCAGGCTGTTAGCCGTTCCACCTCATACCTGTAGGCAGACTCGTCCCCCCCAAAGATGAGCCCTACTATCGTTGTGTCATCTGCAAATTTGACAAGGGTGTTACTATGCTGGGCAGGTATACAGTCATAAGTGTACAGGGTGTAGAGCAACGGGCTCAAAACACAACCCTGTGGTGACCCGGTGCTGAGGCTGATGGCCGACGATGTATGTGGGCCCACTCGCACCCTCTGACTGCGACCACACAGAAAACTCCTAATCCATACACAGATGGAATATGGAAGTCCCAGATCCACTAGTTTGTCCATCAGTTTGTGGGGGAGGATGGTATTAAACGCAGAGCTGTAATCCACAAAAAGTAGCCGCACATAGCTTCCCGGGTGCTCCAAATGGGATAGCGCAGCCTGGAGAGCTGTTAATATGGCATCCTCTGTGGATCTGTTTGCCCTGTATGCAAACTGGTGTGTGTCAAAATTTGGTGGGAGGAATGAAATGATGTAACTCCATATCAGCTTTTCAAAACACTTCATCACCACAGGGGTGAGTGCAACTGGCCGGTAATCACTGTAACTGTTAATTTTTTGTTTTTTAGGCAGGGGGACTATATTCGAGGATTTTAGTTAGGGTGGAACAGTGGACTGAGCCAAGGACTGATTGAAAATCCTAGTGAGGACTCCAGCCAGCTGGTCCGAACAATCCTTCAGCACCCTTCCAGAGATGCCATCCGGTCCTGCAGCCTTCCTGCTGTTTATGGTCCGCAGGATACGCCTCACCTCCCACTCTTCTACTGACCATGCTTTGTGAGCACCCGATGTAAGTATGGGTGCGGCTGGTTGATCTACCTCAAAACGGGCAAAGAAGTAGTTTAGCTCCTCTGCCAGCGAGGCATCACCATCAGCAATACCAACGTTGGTCTTGTAGTTGGTAAGATGCTGAATTCCCTGCCACACCTGCCTACTGTTGTTACTGTCCAGATGGTCCTCGATTTTCCTCCTATACCTCAACTTAGCTTCCCTGATGCCTCTCTTTACTACAGAGTTACTGTGTGCAAAAGTACAGAAACTTCAATTCCACCAACATTTAGACTGCTTGATGACCAGCATTATAATTTTTTTACACACTTTATAGAATTATGTAATTTAGGAGGGATTTAGATGGAAGGGCCAAGATTGTAAAAAATAAATAAATAAATAAATAATTAATTAAAAGGTTTTGCATTCTTAATGAGTTGATGAGTTCATTCAAAACAAGAGGTTATATTTAAAAAATCAGGCATTCTTTTCATCTGGGTAATTGAGGGTTAAGTGCTTCATTCAAGGACCCAAAAGTAGCAACTTGGTGGTGCTGGGGTTTGAACCTAGGACCTTCAAATCAGTAGACCAATGCCTTAACCACTAAGTTACCCCATATCCAGGAAATTTATAATTAATTCGTACGCACTTAATTTATTTTATAGACTTACACAGTTAACGTAGCATATACATGAATAAATTGGTATGTTCTGTAAATTGTAGATAACATGATGTAAAGAGAATAGAGCTGCTGTATTTGTCAGGAGGAGTGTTGAACTGACAGGTATAACATAATGATTCTCACCTGGTGCGTGATCATGATGAATTTGCTTATGTGTGGTTTGTTTGTTCTTTCAGGAAAAAAAAATATTGATGTTAACCAGAGAGAGGGACAGAGCTGACAGAGGTCTTTCCTGACATACATGCACACCTACAGGAGCAAAGCATAAGCTTGGAAAGCGTTATGGAAAGGAAAGGAATAAGAAGAAACCACCCTAATTTACCTCTACAGCATGGGGCAGACATCCTCTCCGAAGAGAAACCTACATTAATGCATTTAAGCAGTTGAGGCTTTGAACCTTCAAACAGAAGTCTAATGTTTCATAAGGCTTCTGTTCTCAGATCATCTCTTTTCAAGAGTTGCCGTGAAGACCACTAGAATTTAAATGTACACTTTAAGGCCATGATATGGAACCATGCTTTTTGCTGTAACTCCTTTTACTGTTTTGAAATGCCTTTGGTAGTGATTTGGAACAGCAGGTGCTGTGTGTTATGTTGGAGTTTGCTGAAGATCCATGACCACCTGCTGAAAATGCTGATCTTTTCTGGGACTCACCTTTTCCATTCATGCAAATGTGTCTGTAAACCAACAACTATATTGCTATAGAGGGTTGCATTGCAAAATGCAATGTAATGATTAGGAGGAAGGAGGGCCAGTTCAGATTCATAATTTTACTCTTTACATATTTGTCCTCACCCCTCATAAATTTTTATAAAAAATGAGGGAAAATAGCTATGTTGCCTGGTAACACTACAGATAATCTGATTACAGCAAAGGAACATCCAGTTAAGAAAAACTGTAATGACTGGACCAAGTGGAAATAATGTTCATGGGGAATGAACAGTGAAGCAATTAGTGTTGCATTCTATGAAACACTAGGTGGTGCTGTCACACACAGAGTGAGAGTTTTGCTCAGTTACTGTACAAGGACAAGGAGAGTAACAGCAACGGCTGGAGCCCCTAGACACAAAAGGTTACATCATATTACCAGGAAAATAACAAGACATAGAGCTATCTGATATTTTATTATATCACCAAAGACAAAGTTTCCTTTCAAACATATTAAATCAGAATATTGCTTGCATGATGTCATTTGCATGACAGCTAGATCTGACATTTCTGTCCACTGGTAGGTGTACTTTGGCTTGTTTTTTCTCTTCCTGCTTGTTTCTCCTGTGTTGACTTCAGCCAGTATACTATTGCAAGATGCAGACACATGAGACCATGAGACCATGTGGTACAATATCAAATCAAGAATTGTGTGTAGTGAATTTGTTTCAGCTTATGCTACAGTTGGACCATCACTGTGATTTTTGCTGTAATTTGCCACAGTCTTTGTAAGGAATCCACACGTGAGCAAATTTATCCCCATGTGAGATATTCATTTTTAAACGTGTTTAAATGTCTAGATTTCCTAATATGTATTTAAACCCCTGCCATAAGTAGTACAGTGTCTCATACACAGCAACTTTATAACAATTAATATGTGGTTGTTTGATTGCATCAAGCAGGTGACCCAGTAACATTAATAAACTATATGATTCTTCGTTTGCGCTCATTTTCCAGGCTTGTGCTTAGTTTCCTTCAGTTCATGTTTGACCTGGGATTTTTCCCTGTAGGCCACTCTACAAGAGGTGCAATGCTACTGTATGTAGGGTTACGGTCTGGTGATTGAGTTTGGCCACTCTGAACTCTTCTATCTTTTCTCCCCCCTTGTTGTGTTGGCAGTGTACTTTTGGTCAGTCAGATTGGTTTAAATTCTCTGTAAATTGCCATCCGGAATGGTTTGTAGGCTGAAGTTATTGTTCTGCTATGCTCAAAAAATATTCATGCCCCCTCCCCCCCCAAAACCATGACAATAATGCCATTATGACTGATGTTTTTAGATAAAATGCAAATCCTTTCTTTCTTGGTTCAGAAATCTATTTTTTTGTGAATTCCAAATAGGATATTGTGATTCTTGCTGTGAAAAGTGCTTTCCTCTATAGTTCTGCTGTCTTCTTACTGCTCTCTCTGCCTAGTGGAGTTTGTTGATGATGTCATTGACTAGTCTTTTGCTCTAACAAGGGTTCTGTCATCTTGATCTTACTGGATTCTGGATCTGTTCAATGTCTGATTTAAAGGTCTTTTTAAACCCTTTTTAGGGGTGATTAAGCACATTTCACATCACCATGTGGATCTATTAACTTTCTCGATGCCCTGGTTCTAATTTGTAAGCTGAGAAGGTTCGAACAGAAGTAGAGGAGTGGCATGGCCAGGTGGACGTCATCTTAAAATCACTCCTTTGGAAGCTCAACTGAAGGGTTAAGCATGGAACATGTGACTTTATTCACCAATGCAATGAGTGAAACTAGTCACAGTACAAATTAATACCTAATAAACCACACTTTAATCATAATAATGCAACTGTATAATGTGTAAAGTTACAGATATGTTGCATTTCCCCATTTTGTTTAAAAATGTTAAGAATAATTCCAAGAATATACCCAGTCTTCACACCCCTAAGATAAAATGTTTTGCTCTTGACTCCAGTGGCGGCCGGTCAATAGGGGGCGCAGGGGCGCTGCCCCCCTTAACGTTAGGCAGAGAAGAATGCTCCTTTAACATGTAATTATTTAACATAATAATTATTTATTTGAATAATTAAATAAAGTCATTTAGTCACAATATTCCTCTGTATTTCTTAATATAATTTATTTGCAATTTAAAAAAATCTAAACTGTATTACGTTCATTAGTGTTCATGTACGCAGGGGCGCCGGACAAACGAGTGTCTATGTAGGCACGTAAACTTTTAAAAAGCATGTGACCTGAGGCTGAGCTCTGATTGGATTTTGTAAAATCATCCTGGGTCGCAGCGTTGTGTGCCCCGAACCCGCCCACTTTTGTTCTTAGCGAATCAATATCGTTTTTTAAATATTTGGGCTCATGTGATTGGACCATTCTCAACGAGTCTTTTCCAGCACTTCTTATGGCGATCGGAGCTGCTGACTGGATGCGATTTGAGTCATGCCTTTATTGTATACTAGTAGTAATGATGCTTAATCACCTGATAAATGGTACAGGCCTGATAGAGGCGAGTATTAAAAGTTACATTTTAATTTTGTTTGCCTATGTGAAACATGAAGACAAACACTGAATGGGTTTAAAAATGCCCCAAATTTTCAGGAAGTTGGAGTGAGGAAAAAAAGAGAGCGATGGAGATTTATAGACTGGAAGCAAAGGGCCTCGGTAACACTATAATTAGGTAATAACTAGGTGATAACTATAATTAGAGCCGCCTCCTACAACCAACAAAGAAAAAATGTTTTAGGTTCACATTTGCATGAACAGTTCTCAGAATAGATCAGCACTTTCAGCAGATGTTCATGGTTCTTCAGACAAACTCACTCAAGCACAACACACACACTGCACTCGACCTGCTGTTAAAGCTGCTGTTCCAAGTCGCTGCCAAAGACACTTCACTACTGAAAATGGAAAAGGAGACATGCTTTACTTATTAAAGCTTTATTTCAGCATAGCTACACCACTGACACATTTTAGACTGCTAAGCATGCTTTAAAGTGTACACTTGATTTCTAGTGAGCGTCACAGCGACTCTTTCGGAACGAGGTGATCTGAGTCGTGTCGTGGTAGGAGACGGTACAGCCGAACACCTCGGCCTCTTCCCAGCGTTCCTTGCTGAGGGTCAGGGTGCTGCTGCGGCTGGAGAAGCCGTTCTTCTGTTCTTCTGTGCTGGTCACAGTTCTGATCAATCATCCAAACAAACTGAATTAAACACAGGTGTATGAAAAAGCATCACACCAAGTTATCTCTGTTTAATTGTTTTAGATGATGTTAAGAAATATTTATGGCTTATCATTAATGGGAAATCAAAAATAAACCAATATGGTTCATGCTTTATTGCTACACACATTTCAGTACAATGATAAATTAGAGTAATAGAAAGCAAAAGTTTATTCAGTAAAAGTTAATATTTCCCATGTATCTTATAAAAGAAATTAAGTGTTTCATACAGAATTTTACAAAATGCGACAAAAGAACCTTTATAGAAGCAGCTCTCTTCTTCACATTACGTTTCTCTATTTTTTTTTTCTATATTAAAGTCACTTTATTATTATATTAATATTTATTATTATTATTATTATTATTATTATTATTATTATTATTATTATTACAATTCATTACATTTCAATAAATTATGTAAATGAATTAATGATTCGCTCAGATTTTAAAAAGAGAAGGCATTTCTATACAATGTGAATTCTATAGAATCCTATATCCTATAGAATTCTACGCCATATGTGAAAAAATACACAAACGCGCGCACACACACACACACACACACACACACACACACACACACACACACACACACACACACACTTCACTACATTTCTATTATATTTTTAGTTTTCTTTATTAGCTGGTTTTCTTTGTCACTTCTTGGCCTGTAGGAGCAATAACACCAAAAACATTGATTAGGGATGAGATTTATCTTTACAGTGAGAAATGCAAATTACTTGATGCATAAAGGTAATAAAAAATGAATGCCAAACTTGCACAGTAACTCTGTAGTAGTTTGAGAATTACAGTAAGATTGGGGGAATGTGGTAAAGGTGTTTCCATACAGAGAGGTTCCACTTTGCATTAGCAGCACATGCTTCAGTGCTCTGGGAGTGTTTATAGCGCTGTGACTTTAACACTTCATGACTGAGAGCTGCTGCTACAGCAACTTCACCCACAGCTACCATGACTTTGATCCCCGTCTTCATCTGGACACTGATCCTCTGGACTCAAGGTCAGACACCGCTGCAGATTTTATCTCTACAATCATCTCTTCATACAAATACACATTTTTATTTATTATAATGTTTCAGTTTCATGGTGAATTATAATATATATTTTTACAGAGTGCAGAGGTCAAGTCACAGTAACTCAGACTCCTGCAGTGAAATCTGCTGCTCCAGGAGAAACAGTCACCGTCAACTGTAGAACCAGTCAGGCAGTGGCTGGTAACAACTACTTACACTGGTATCAGCAGAAACCTGGAGAAGCTCCTAAACTCCTGATTAAACTTGCGAATCAGCTACAGTCAGGTTTTCCAGCTCGTTTCAGTGGCAGTGGATCTGGATCTGATTTCACTCTGACCATCAGTGGAGTCCAGACTGAAGATGCAGCAGATTATTACTGTCAGAGTTACCATTACATCAGTAGTAAAGCTGTGTTCACACAGTGTTCTAGAGTCGTACAAAAACCTCCCTCAGTCAGATTGTAGAGAGACTGCACTGCTGCAGCTGGGAGCGACTGCAGGTGCTGAGTTGGAGGATGTGATACGACACAATGACACACACTTAATGAGCTTTTTGTTTGTAGCTGCACTGAACACAGGGAAGAAACATATGGGCTCAGTTTTGTTTTCAGCTCAGGACTTTATATTTGGTGGTACAATGTACTAAATTTGACATTTGTTGGTGGATTTGTTTCAGGAGGAAATGAACACTAGTATGGATTGAACAATTTTAATCATATTTTTACATTATGATGATATTTTGTTTCATTTGTATGAAGAGATGACTGTATAAGTCACTGCGATCCTAAAATCCTACAAGCATTGTACCACTCAAGCTCAAACCGCTCAAGCACCCAGTACACTCCTATGATAGTGATGGTGGCTTTGCTTCATTCAGTGCGACTCACCAATCATAACTATTCATTCATTCATCTTCACTTAATACTCTAAGTTGGTTTAGTCACATTCTGTGTTCAGAGTCACATTATGTGTTCACATTCTATTTACAAATCTATTTATTGCGTATTAACACCTTATTCCTGTTGAAGGCTTAAAGAGGTGACTAAAACACATCTAACATATAGGAATGGATTTCAGAAAAGAAAAAAAAACAGCATTAAGGAATGAAACTCTGGAAGTATGTTCACTTAATTATTTAAGGCCTGAAACCTACTCCAGTACATGAGATGGGGTACAACCTGGATTGGGTGCCAATCTATTGCAGGGCACACACACATACACACGCCAACACACTCTTTCACACTCCAGGCAGTGCTAACCACTAAGCCATCATCACGCAAAACTGCTTGAACATAATTTAATTAATCTTTTGCAGTACTTAGATATCTGCCTGAATTTTAACCTGCATCATAAGTGAAATCGTAAAAGCGATGTTATGAACAGGTATGATTTAATAATCTACTCTAAAATAAGGTACTTGTTCAATGTACACAAACACCAGCGACAACAGATATTTGTTTTTAATTGAAGGAACACATTTGCATATAAAGCTGTTGTCTTTCTTGTGCTTGAAATCAAAGTGGTCGCTTAAATACGGCCGAGAGGAAAAAGAGCTCAGAGCCGAGAATAACGTTCAGCGCAAAAGCTTTATCGGCCTCTTTCAGCACAATTACACAATTATAAAACAAAACATAAAGTAAAAGTAAAGAAAAGTGTAAAAGAATAGAGCGTTTCAGGGACGTGTGAGCGGCACACCTGAGCTCCTACACTGTTCTCTCCTTCTAACACACACACCTCCTCAGAGCACACACCGGGGGAGCGGCTGCAACTCTTAAAAGGGCGACATAAAGTACATAACGTGATATACAACATAGTAGTGGCCGTTACAATGACCAGGGGTTTGCTTCATAAGAATTTGATGGCATTTCTCTTTAAGCTGGGTCTGCATCACTGGCATCTGTTTTGTCCATCAACATGATTCTTGTGAGTTTAAAGCGTTTGTTCTCCATCAATCAATCAGTGCAGTTAGTTTCCGGGGTGCAATTTTTTCCCTTCCCCGTTGCATTATTTTTAATATTTTCTTATTTTCATTCATTTATTTTTTTACTCAGTAGCATATATGAGTTTAAATGTGGTTAATGGTAGCTATGGGTGACGTTTACAGCAACTACTGCAGCACTCTACTACAGACCGGATGTGTGAGTTTTCCTAGGATCAGATGGAGATTTTCTGTAATATACAGTATGTACATTCACCAATACACAATATATAGACTTTTTTTTTAAGTCTTAGTTTTTCTTTTCATTTTTGTTTCAGTCATTCAGTCTTTATAGTTTTTTCTTTGTTCAGCTTCTGTCCATTTTTTCTTACTCCTGATTGTTGGTGGGTTTTTGAGCTTTTTTTTTTCTTCTGCTTTTGCCTTTTTTAATAATGTTTTCACTAAATGTTTCTTTTTTATGTCCGGTATCTGTAGCTTGTCGAGTTCTTGAAGGTATCGGTTTGCTTGTTCCTGGATGTCTATGGTCGTGTCCGGGTCTGAATTTGCTGTACTGGACGTTGCTGCTTCACTGAGGGTCTGACTGCGGGTTGAACGTTTACTGGTGTGTTCTGTGTTGGACGACTCTGTTGGATGACTCCTCCTGGTTTTAACTGTGCTGCATTTTTTTGGTGTCGGTGCTGGTGCTGGAGAGATGGTGCTGGTTTGTGGCTGCTGTACCTCTTCTGGGCAGATTGTAGGGGCGGAGTTGCTGTTAGGGGCGGGGTCACTGTCTGCGGTGGGTACTGTACTGGTATTGTTTACAGTAGTGTCTGTGTTATTATCTGCTCATGGCGCGGTGTGTGTCTCTGTGGTGATGCTGTGTTCAGGGCGGACCTGTTCGAGTCGCGGCTGCGGTGTGTCGCTGCGGTCCGCTGTGGGCTCCGCCTCCCCGCTGTTCTCCGGCTGGCTGTCCTCGTGCCGCTGCCGCTGTATGCCGGCCGTATTGCCGCGCGAGCTCCCCGGCTGCGCGGCTCCGTGCGGACAGCTCAGCCTCTTGTGTCTCACGTAACCGCACTCGAAGCACATCAGCGGCTCCGTGGTGGCGAAGACGGTGTAGCCGCTGTCCCCCTCTTTACATTTAAAATTCACATTTAAAGTTTGATCTTTGTTATTTAAGATCATTAGCACTTGCCTGCAGAAGGACAGGATGTGCCGCATGTTCTCTCACACCCGAGCAGGATCGCTCACATGGGGCCGATGAACTTCCCGAAACGGGCAGCTCCTTCAATATCGCCTCTTCCTTTATGAACGGAGGCACGTTGGAAATGATCACCTGCGTCGCGGGGGCAGACAGAGGGGTGACTTTAACCGCGGCGCCTCTCGCACAGGTTCCGCTCCGCGTCAGTGCGCTCGCGAGGTCGACCCTGCTCACGAACACCACCATGGCCTTGTTCATCCGGGAGGCAGAGTAGATGTACTCACACCCGATCCTCTCCCCTACCGCAAACAGTACGTCCTCAATCGGCATGCTGTCCTCAGGGACACATCTGACGCCATGCCGGAGAGACAAAGTCTCTATACTGGCCTCAGAAACCATAGTGCCCCGTTCGCTCTCTCTCTCACTATAAACTTTATATATATTTATATATATGTAAACTATAACATTTATGTGATAAAAAAGAAGAAAGAAAAAAGAAAAAAATATATTATTAAATAAAATACATAAATAAACATACGCCAGAAAACTTGGCAGGACGCCAAACAGTCTTTCACTCGCTTCCTCACAGCCGGCGCATGCGCAGAGAGAGAGAGAGAGAAAGATAAATGGAGAATAGTTTGTTATGGTCAAAGTCACATGTATTAGCTGAAATTCAGAAATTCAAATTTTTTTGTATTTTTTGTTTTTGTAACACTGTTTATTTTATTCTTCCTGTTTCTTTGATAGTTTGACTTGTCCAGTTTAAAACTGTGCCATTCCTATTTGCCCCGTAACGACCTGTATTCTGAACTTGACTAAGGATCTGTCTACATTATTTGCAGTGCCTCGACCGCTATTAGGTATCAGGGCTACAAAAATCAGAAGATCCATTAAAAAAGCAACTAAACAAATAAATATAATATTCCTGATCCAATGAAGTGAAAAGTGTTCGGAGCTCTACACTGTGGAAACAAAACAACCTCTACATAGGAGGATATATGAACACAGACAGAGTAATACATCAGGGCCCGAAACAACAGTATATCATCACCTAAAAGACTAAAGACACACGTTTGAGGACGAGAAAGTACAAATTTTGGACAGAGAAGATAGATTCAAGAGAGGAGCAAAAAGGACGGTCTATGTGCAAGTGGAAAATTCTTCTTTCCACAGAGGTAGAGATCTTTTATAATCATCATAATTCTCATGCTGCGCTTACAGGTCCAGCAGGAAAGCCACATTTAAGGCCCCCTGACTGTCTCTGGTATTTAATCCTTAACGTCTCTCCCTAATCCCACTCTGTTGGAGTTTCTTCTAAACAGCTCCTCCAGCCTGCAGTCTCTAATGACTCTCCCTCCTACTCTCACCTTCTCCTCTGTTCATGTAACAAGACTTTTCAGACAGGAGAAGATCTGATTTAGGTTGATTTGGTTCCAATTTAGTTTGATGTGGTTTGTGTTATAGTTTATAGGAGCAAGTTTATTCTCACAAATTGTTTAAATGGAGCTACATTATTTAAAGTACAATATAATATTAGTACATGAATACTTTAAGTATTCAGTCACCTGATCGAGTTCTCTGGGGTCAGACACTAATACAATCACAGCTGATAACTCTGACTGATTACTGATAAAGTTCTGTGCAGTAGTTGATGTGAATGTATATTTAATGTGGTAACATAAATCCTGCAGTAAAGAAAGAGATGAAAGCAGCTTCCTGCTCCACACCCAGTTAAACACACAGAGTCAGTGTTAAGCAGTAAATCAGAGAGCAGTGTAGAGGAAGTGAGATTCACATGGAGACGGCTGAGTGATCCTCTTTCTCCCAGAATAGAGCAGCACTTTCACCAGATGTTCAAGTTTCTTCAGCCAAACTCACTGAAGCACAACACACAGCACTGAATCTACAGCTAAACACACTCTCTCATCACACTGATAATGACTATTAACTGGAATAAAAGAAGACACAATGTCCAAAATGAAGCTTTATTTCAGCAGAGCAAAACTACAGGAAGAGCAACAGGACAGTGAAGAGAGTAAAGACAGAAATGTCAGCATTGTGTAGAATTTAAACTCTATTGTAGATGGATGTGTAAGCAGCTCAGTGTTAAATTCTATCTTGGAGCTGTTAGTCTTCACACTGGCTCTTTCTGAACGTGACCGGATGATTGACGCCGCCATGGGAGACTGTACAGACAAACTCCTCCCCCTTTTCCCAGCCTGCTTTGCTGAGGGTCAGGGTGCTGCTGCGTGTGTAACCGTCCTTCTTCTGTTCTTCCGCGCTGGTCCGAACCCCGTCCTTCACCTCTGAGCCGTCCACTCTCCAGCTCACCAGCGCCCCCTGTGGAGAGTAGGCAGACAGCAGGCAGAGCAGCGAGGCCGATCCCTCAGACAGCTGCAGAGAGGAGGGAGGGAGCAGAGACACGGAGGGCTTCACCGTGGGACCGGCTGGAGAAGACAAACACACAATAAACACACATTTACACACACTTACACAACATTTACTCATTACTGCTTATTCACATGACTGCAGTTCAGTAGAACTACTCAGCAGGAGAACATTTACTAGTTACTGGTTATATTGTGGAGCGACTCAGACTTTGATCAGCTTTATTCTGTGTTAAACACTTCTTACTGATGTGTAATATAAAGTGCTCCCTGTGTGATAGTAGTAAATGGATCTGATTACACAAATGTTCATTGTTTAACACAAACACACAGCAGCATTCGTCTGTATTTTACATCAGCACAGAGATTTTAGAACAATTTACACTAAACTTCAGCTAAGAACCAGTG
Source organism: Clarias fuscus (assembly GCA_030347435.1). NCBI lineage: Eukaryota > Metazoa > Chordata > Actinopteri > Siluriformes > Clariidae > Clarias > Clarias fuscus. Next base: position 39,353,599 of record CM059204.1, on the reverse strand, counting down.
ACTACATTTAAACTGACCAACAGACCACCACACACACACACACACACACACACACACACACACACACACACACACACACACACACACACAGTGGATATTTATTACATCTGCAATATTCACTCAGTTATTGTCTTAGTACTTTATGGTTTTGAATTACTCCAACCTATTATTGTTAACTACACACAATATTTTCATTTACTCGTGTAAATAATTGACAGACGTTATTTTCTTAATTTTTAATATTGTAGAAGAAGTAAAAGTGACTTACCAATGCCGACTTTGGTTCCTCCACCGAAAGTCCACCACAGTGATACATTCTAATGAAGCTGTCGTACAAAAACCTCTGTTACACTACAGTGACCAGACACACACACACACACACACACACACACACACACACACACACACACACACACACACACAGGTTTCCATACAGAGAGGTTCCACTTTGCATTAGCAGCACATGCTTCAGTGCTCTGGGAGTGTTTATAGCGCTGTGACTTTAACACTTCATGACTGAGAGCTGCTGCTACAGCAACTTCACCCACAGCTACCATGACTTTGATCCCCGTCTTCATCTGGACACTGATCCTCTGTGCTCGAGGTAAAACAATGTTTTATCGGCTGTTCAGTTGAAAAATCCATATGAAGTCGGTCAACTAGTTTAACTTCAAACTCAACATCATTATCAATGTAGAGAACAAATTCATTCTTATTTTTTTTTTCAGGATCCAGAGGTCAGGTGTCTGTGACTCAGAGTCCTTCAGTGAAACCAGTTTCTCCAGGAGACACAATCACAATCAACTGTAAAACTAATGTTGCAGTCGATAATGATTGTGATCGTGATAAGGACTGTTTGTCCTGGTATCAGCAGAAACCTGGAGAAGCTCCTAAACTCCTGATTAAATTTGTAAATCAGCTACAGTCAGGTTTTCCAGCTCGTTTCAGTGGCAGTGGATCTGGATCTGATTTCACTCTGACCATCAGTGGAGTCCAGACTGAAGATGCAGCAGATTATTACTGTCAGAGTGTTCACTGTTCTAGCAGCTGCGTGTTCACACAGTGTTATAGAGTCGTACAAAAACCTCCCTCAGTCAGATTGTAGAGAGACTGCACTGCTGCAGCTGGGAGCGACTGCAGGTGCTGAGTTGGAGGATGTGATACGACACAAGGACACTCTGTGGAGGAGAGGAAGCAGTTACTGTTTTATTGTTTTATAAATGATTGTTGTCCTATTTCTCATGACTGAAGCTGTTTGCTGGAAAATTAGCTATATTTGGGATTGAAGCTCCACTTCCTGGTACAGACTGAGACCTGCTTTATTCCAGATTATTACTCATTTCACCGTGTTGTGTCTTATTAATCATACTTTCTCTGCATTCTCTCATACAGATCTTGTACTGTCTAATCTTCAAATCAAATCAAATTCAAATTCAAATTTTATTTGTCACATACACAATCCTACACAGTACGATATGCAGTGAAATGCTTAGGCAACTGCCCTGACCTAAGAGAATAAAATTAAATAAAATATAAAATATAGAATATAAAATGTAAAATGTAAGAATATAAAATATAAACTGTAAGTAAGTGAAGACTATACATTATACTATACATTAAGTGTTCAAATGGAATATATTGCAATCAAAAATTGTAATTCTACAAGCGGAAAATAAAAATATTGAAATGGAGACGGAATGTCCAGGGGTGTGCAAATATGCAGTAAAGTGACATGTTAAAGTGGCTTGTGTGCATATTTAAAGTGACTTATGTGCATACTACCGATGAGTGAGCAGGTGTGCAGTGAGGACTAGTGAGCGAATGTCCTGAATGTCCAGAGTGTCCAGAGTGAGTGAAGAAGCATGTGTGGATGTGCAAAATGGATCAGTACTGTGTGTTGTACTGATTAAGAGACCGTATCGCCTGCGGGAAGAAGCTCCTCCTCAGTCTCTCTGTATTGGCCTTCAGGGAGCGGAATCGCTTTCCTGACCTCAACAGAGAGAACAGTCCATTGCTGGGGTGACTGAGGTCCTTCATGATCTTCCTGGCCTTGGTCCAGCACCGCTTGCTGTAGATCGAGTGCAGGTCAGGGAGCTCGGTGTGGATGATGCGCTCAGCTGATCGCACCACCCTCTGAAGAGTTCGCCTGTCCTGCATGGTGCTGTTCCCGAACCAGGTCGTGATGTTTCCCGTCAGGATGCTCTCTATGGTGCAGGAGTAGAAGTTCCTAAGCACCTTGGAGGGCAGTCTGAAGTCTCTCAGGCGTCTGAGGTGGTAGAGACGCTGTCGGGCCTTCTTCACCACGGTGTTGATGTGACAGGACCAAGACAGGTCCTGCGTGATGTGTACACCGAGGTAACGGAAGCTGTCCACTCTCTCCACTGGGCTCTTGTTGATGACGGGGGTCTGGTAGTTCCTCTTCTGCTTTGTGCTGAAGTCCACTATCAACTCCTTTGTCTTGCTGACGTTGAGAAGGAGGTTGTTCATCTGACACCAGTTCTCCAGATTTCCAATCTCCTTCAGGTAGGCCGTCTCATCGTTGTCAGTGATCAGGCCGACCACGACGGTGGCATCAGCAAACTTGATGATGGTGGTGGAGTTGGTAGTGGCTACGCAGTCGTGAGTGTACAAAGAGTACAGTAGAGGGCTCAGAACACAACCCTGTGGGGCTCCAGTGCTGAGGGTGATGGAGGCTGAGACATGTCCACCCATCCTTACTGCCTGTGGTCTCCCCGTTAGGAAATTGGAGATCCACTGACATAAAAATGAGCTGAGTCCCAGGTGCTCCAGCTTGGTGGTGAGTGTAGAGGGAATTATGGTGTTAAATGCTGAGCTGTAGTCGATGAAAAGCATTTTCACATAATTCCCCCTTCTAGTGTCCAGATGAGTGAGAGCAGTATGGAGTAGATGAGCGATGGCGTCATCTGTAGAGCGGTTTGAACGGTAGGCAAACTGAAGTGGATCTAGTGTGTCTGGTAGTGAGGAGATGATGAAGTCTCTGACCAGCTGTTCAAAGCACTTCATCACTACTGATGTGAGGGCTACAGGTCGATAATCATTGAGGGAACCAGGATGTGGTTTCTTTGGAACAGGAACAATGATGGACTCTTTGAAGCATGTGGGGATCACCGACTGAGATAAGGAGAGGTTGAATATCTCTGTGAACACTGGTGCTAGCTGGTCTGCGCAGGCTCTGAGGACTCTACCTGAGATGCCGTCTGGTCCTGCTGCTTTCCTGGTGTTCACTCTCCTGAAGGCTCTCCTCACGTCATGCTCGGAGATGATAAACGCGTTTCCGGTGCTGGCAATGACTTCCTGTCTGCAGCCATTAGCAGCGCTAGCATTAGCAATGCTAGCGTCTTTAGCTGCAGCCTCGAAGCGAGCATAAAAGGTGTTCAGCTCGTCTGCCAGAGTCATGTCCGCGCTCGTCATACCGGATGTTGGAGCTTTGTAGTCCGTTATCGTTCTTAGTCCCTGCCACAGGCTCCTAGAGTCACTCTGTTGGAGTTGTGACTCTAGCTTCCTCCCATAGCGCTGCTTCGCCTCCTTCACTGCCTTCCGGACGTTATATGCCGCAGCCTTGTACAGGTCCATGTCCCCCGAAGCAAGTCCCGCATTGTAGGCAGCAGCGCGAGATCTCAGAGCGTCGCGGATGGTTTTATCCACCCACGGCTTCTGATTGGGAAACGTTCTGATGGTCGTTTTCTGTACGGTATCATTCGCTAGTTTCCCGATGAATCCCACAACCGCTTCCGTAAACACGCTGACGTCATCGGAGCTGTTTCCGAACATGTCCCAGTCTGCGTCATCGAGTGCGTCTTGAAGCGCGGCCACCGATTGGTCCATCCAGCGCGCGACCTCCCTCTGAACCGGAAGTTCCTGTTTAAGCCTTTGTTTATATTTTGGCATGAGGAAGATGGCGGCATGGTCAGATTTCCCAAACGGTGGACAAGATTGTGCCTTGTAGCCGTCTTTAACTGGTGTGTAACAGTGGTCCAGTGTCCTTTCGCCCCTGGTCGGGCAGGTGATGTGCTGATAGAAGTTTGGCGCTGCTCGTTTGAGGTTGGCACTGTTAAAGTCCCCCGCCACAATAAGCGCAGCGTCCCGGTGTTGTGTTTGGTGCTGTGTGAGTGCCTCATGCAGCTCGCATAAGGCAGTGTCCGTGTCCGCTTGTGGCGGAATATAAACGGCGCTGATTATGACCGATGTGAACTCCCGAGGAAGATAAAAAGGACGACATTTGATAGTTAATAGTTCCAGGTTGGGTGTGCAGGAGCGTGCGAGAGGAACAACGCTCGCGCTGTTGCACCAGCTGCTGTTCACCATTAAGCACACGCCGCCTCCCCTTGTCTTCCCCGAGTCCCGTGTCCTGTCCAAGCGGTGAACCGAGAAGAACTCGGCCGGCTGGATGGCGTGGTCCGGCACCGCTGGGTTCAGCCATGTCTCGGTGAAGCAGAGAAGATTGCAGTCCCGAATGTCTCTCTGGAACTTTATCCTGGCCCTGAGGTCATCGAGCTTGTTCTCCAGTGACTGGACGTTGGCGAGCAGGATGCTAGGCAGAGGTGTGCGGTGTGCACGGGCTCTCAGCCTGTTCCTGACGCCGGCTCGTTTTCCTCGGGGCCGCCGCTTCGCGTCGCGTCCTTTGTTTTCCCTCAGGATCTCACTCGGCCAGCTCGGATCCGGAGTTAAAAACGTCGAATTGTGAGTACATTGTAAACCAATAGAAATAAGAGTATCTCTATCGTACTTAATGCACTCAATGATGGTGAATTAGCCGGATTAAAGTTATTGAAAGTTAACTTAAAAAGCGAAAACAAGGAAAAATAGGTCGGAGCAGTCGCGACGGCAGCCGACCTCACCGGCGCCATCTTGAAAATCTTAGCATATAATTCTTTGAAAATAATATAAATCTTCATGCAGTTACTCTATAGTCATTGTTAAATTTGGGACCTCATTTCCTCTCTTAACTGAGAGAGAAACTGTTCATATTCCATTCAAGCCTCCAGTCCTCCTGACTCCTCTCCCTTTCTCAACTCCTATGCCCTAAGATTTTACTACTCTCCTCTAAAACACAATAATGTAAATGTTTTGTACATGGTCATCCATCCTTCACCAGCATGAGGTATCAGCGGTGCATGAGGTCTCACTAAGAGGGCATCTCTCTCACTTCTTCCTCTATGGATTTCAGCAGCCAATGTTTCTGCATGAATCTCTGTTTGTTTGGCAGACATCTCATCATTTACATCTAAACATTTGGTAGACTCCCTTATCCAGAGCTACATACATCTTCTTCTCATTATACATCTGAGCAGTTGAGGGTTACAGGCTCAAGGGCAAGTAGCAACTAGGTGGTCGTAGGGCTTGAACCTAGGATCTTTCGAATCGTAGTCCAATGCCTTGTGGAGAACTATAATATAACACCATCTGACAGGAGAAGCAAACTTTGGTGAGTTTTACAAAACTAGCTAACTTTCTCTCTTCATATCTCATCATAATTTCTTTTTTTCTGTCCTGGCCCACAGGTGTTAGAATGAACATCCTCTAAACAGCTGAACATTTGAGTTACTGTCAAGTCAAAAACAGACCAACATCCTTCAGTCACCAATCACTAACATGATCACTAATTAAAAACATATTGTACTATTATTTTGTTTCGGTGAGAATGTGGTAATGATGTTTCCATAGAGGACATGTTTTCATTTCTTTTCATGAGTCTGGTGTTATTTACATTTTTTTTTTAAATAAAAGAACTAAAAAACATTTTTTTTTTTTGTAATTTCTTGCATTGATTTTTGCATTTTCATTTATTTTCAGTAGCGTTTTTACCAGAAGTCTTTATTCTATTTTGGAAAGCTGTAAGAATTGGTTAATTTGTTCTTCAGTGTCTATGGATGTGTCTCTGTGTGTGCATGTGTGTGTGTGTGTGTGTGTGTGTGTGTGTGTGTGTGTGTGTGTGTGTGTGTATGAATAAGCCTCACACAAAGTTACATCTGTTTATTATTTTGGAGATAATATTAAAGATTATTTATGGATTATCATTGATAGGAAATCAACAATAAAACAATATTGCTCTTGATTTATTGCTACGGTCCTTTCTGTACTACATTTACCCTAACCCTGCTTCTTCATTCTCGTGTGTTGCAGCTCTCAGAGGCTGCCTGCAGGTTTTCTGAGGTTCTGTGGTGAACGTCTCCTCTCTTTTTCTGTTCGGTTTAGCTGTAGTGCTGTCTTTATGTGTCAGTGTGTCTTTATGTGTCAGTGGTGTGCAGATCTGTGACTCCTATACCTTGGTGCTGTAATGGAAAAATCACATTTTAATTATGTATTAATTTGCAGTTGTGCCACGTACACTATAGAAGCTTTAAACTTGTTTGCTGAAGCTTAGAAACACAAGGCCGAAAATAGAACAGAAACAACCTGATTTGTATTTAGGTTGCCTCGTCCTTAATAAACGGGGGCACATTTGATATTACCACTCGCGATGTGGGGGTAAACAGAGGTTAAAAGTTAAAAACACCACCACAGCTTTATTCATCCGGGAGGCAGAGTAGATGTTTTCAAACATGACCTGCTCTCCCACTTCTAGTAGCACATCCTCCATTTGTACTCAGTCCTCCGGCACACACCTACAGTAATGCCATGTCGACGAGACAGTGTCTTTTGACCAGCCTCAGAGGCCATGATGCCCCGCTCACTCTCTCTCTCTGACTCTAAACCTTTAACTTTTACTAATAAAACTAAATTCATTAATAAAGTGGGGGGGAAATGGCAGTCTTTAGCCAAACAGCCTTCCATGCACATTCCTCACACCCAGCGCATACAGAGAGAGAGAGAGAGAGGGGGGGGGGGGGGGGGGGGGAAGGTAGTTATGGTCACATTTATTATCATTTAACATTTATAACTAATTTAGTTTGATGCCGTTTTTGTTCTAGTTTTCTTGCTGGAGCAAGTTTATTCTCTCAAATTATTTTTCTTTTAAATTGATCTACATTATTTAAAGTATAGTATAATGTTGACTCTAAGCATTTAGTCACCTGATCAAGTTCTCTTTTGTCAGACAGTGACCCAATCATAGCTAATAACTCTGACTGATTACTGATAAAGTTCTGTGCAGTAGTTGATGTGGATGAATGTTTAATGTGGTAGCGCAGCAGTGTACATACATTATTGCTAAAACACTCTGAATGAGATGAGATGAGATGAGAGAACTTCAGACTGTAAATTTAATCTGAAGAGTGTGACCATGACTGGGTTCTGTTACACACTGACATAAACACAGTTCTCAGAGGGTCTACTGGATTCTGAGGTAAGAGAAAGTCAGAAGCTGATTTTCAGTTTAAATTCAGTGTACAGGTTTGACACAAGTAGGAATAGATGAGGATCTGAACTCCTCCATCTTATTAATATAAAATAAGTCTTTACCTGTCAGTTCACTCAAGCATAAATCCTGCAGTAAAGAAAGAGATGAAAGCAGCTTCCTGCTCCACACCCAGTTAAACACACAGAGTCAGTGTTAAGCAGTAAATCAGAGAGCAGTGTAGAGGAAGTGAGATTCACATGGAGACGGCTGAGTGATCCTCTTTCTCCCAGAATAGAGCAGCACTTTCACCAGATGTTCAAGTTTCTTCAGCCAAACTCACTGAAGCACAACACACAGCACTGAATCTACAGCTAAACACACTCTCTCATCAAACTGATAATGACTATTAACTGGAATAAAAGAAGCCCCAAGTCCAAAATGAAGCTTTATTTCAGCAGAGCAAAACTACAGGAAGAGCAACAGGACAGTGAAGAGAGTAAAGACAGAAATGTCAGCATTGTGTAGAATTGAAACTCTATTGTAGATGGATGTGTAAGCAGCTCAGTGTTAAATTCTATCTTGGAGCTGTTAGTCTTCACACTGGCTCTTTCTGAACGTGACCGGATGATTGACGCCGCCATGGGAGACTGTACAGACAAACTCCTCCCCCTTTTCCCAGACTGCTTTGCTGAGGGTCAGGGTGCTGCTGCGTGTGTAACCGTCCTTCTTCTGTTCTTCCGCGCTGGTCAGAACCCCGTCCTTCACCTCTGAGCCGTCCACTCTCCAGCTCACCAGCGCCCCCTGTGGAGAGTAGGCAGACAGCAGGCAGAGCAGCGAGGCCGATCCCTCAGACAGCTGCAGAGAGGAGGGAGGGAGCAGAGACACGGAGGGCTTCACCGTGGGACCGGCTGGAGAAGACAAACACACAATAAACACACATTTACACACACTTACACAACATTTACTCATTACTGCTTATTCACATGACTGCAGTTCAGTAGAACTACTCAGCAGGAGAACATTTACTAGTTACTGCTTATATTGTGGAGCGACTCAGACTTTGATCAGCTTTATTCTGTGTTAAACACTTCTTACTGATGTGTAATATAAAGTGCTCCCTGTGTGATAGTAGTAAATGGATCTGATTACACAAATGTTCATTGTTTAACACAAACACACAGCAGGATTCGTCTGTATTTTACATCAGCACAGAGACTTTAGAACAATTTACACTAAACTTCAGACACACACAATTAACATTACACAATTTACACAAAACTTTAGATATGAGACAGTAACCGGGTTCACACACACACAAACACACACACACACACACACACTAGATATTTTGATCTTCAATATTCACAAATTTATCATGTTAGTACTTTAATGCAATTATCTCCAACATTTTACTGATAACTTTACACATTATTTTATTTCCTTTTGTAAATGATGAACAGAAGTTATTATTTTTTTCATTATTAGACTTGTAGAAGACATAAAAGTGACTTACCAATGATGAGTTTGGTTCCTCCACCGAAAGTGACCCACAGTGATACATTCTAATGAAACCGTCGTACAAAAACCTCAAACCTCTGTTACACTGCAGTGACCACACACACACACACACACACACCCACACACACACACACGCACGCACGCACACACACACACACACACACACACACACACACACACAGGTTTCCATATAGAGAGGTTCCACTTTGCATTAGCAGCACATGCTTCAGTGCTCTGGGAGTGTTTATAGCGCTGTGACTTTAACACTTCATGACTGAGAGCTGCTGCTACAGCAACTTCACCACAGCTACCATGACTTTGATCCCCGTCTTCATCTGGACACTGATCCTCTGGACTCAAGGTCAGACACTGCTTCAGATTTTATCTCTACAATCATCTCTTCATACAAATACACATTGTTATGTATTATAATGTTTCAGTTTCATGGTGAATTATAATATATATATTTTACAGAATGCAGAGGTCAAGCCACAGTAACTCAGACTCCTGCAGTGAAATCTGCTGCTCCAGGAGAAACAGTCACCATCAACTGTAGAACCAGTCAAGCAGTGTATAGCAGCAACCGCTTACACTGGTATCAGCAGAAACCTGGAGAAGCTCCTAAACTCCTGATTAAATTTGTAAATCAGCTACAGTCAGGTTTTCCAGCTCGTTTCAGTGGCAGTGGATCTGGATCTGATTTCACTCTGACCATCAGTAGAGTCCAGACTGAAGATGCAGCAGATTATTACTGTCAGAGTTGGCATGACATCTCTGGCTACTGGTTCACACAGTGTTATAGAGTCGTACAAAAACCTCCCTCAGTCAGATTGTAGAGAGACTGCACTGCTGCAGCTGGGAGCGACTGCAGGTGCTGAGTTGGAGGATGTGATACGACACAATGACACTCTGTGGAGGAGAGGAACCACACCACACTAACTCACAACTCACACTAGAAATCTCTCAATAATAATAACACCACACCGCACTCAGTCCACCATGGCCACTACTGTAAAATTAATACTTCTGTTTATATATAAATTATTATAGTCCTTTCTGTCATAACTGAAACTGTTTGGTGGATAATCTTCTGTTTTGTTCAGTATCTTTCACTCATCCTACTTATATTACAGTTAAAGATTCTGACCTGATATCAGTCACTATTAATAATCTTCTCTCAGGTTTAGTTGTGTTTTTCTTGTTTCTCTTTCAGGACACACTTCAGTCCTGCTCTGGATTCTCCCTCAGTCACTGGTGTAACTCCTCATGTCCTCACTGATCCTCTCTCTTAACATTTGGGAATTAATCTGGTGTTCCTTCTCTCCACTTCCTGATAAGACTGAGCCCTGCTTCACTCCACAGTATAATGTGACACCAGATGTTCTGTCTTATTTCCCTGTTTTCTCTGCATTTTCTCATACTGATCTTGTTCTGCCGCATCTACACATTTCATTCTTTAAATCTAACATTAAATTCTAATTCTTACTCATCAGTCATTCTTCTTAGTTCTGAGGTCTCATTTCTTCTCTTTTTATATTATAATCCCCCTTCAGACAAGCCTCTGAGTTCTTCCGACTCCTCTCCCCCTATGGACAACTATATCCTATATCATCACTATGATATATTTTGTGATTGTTAGGAGAAGTATTGTGTAACACCATCTGACAGGACAATCAAACATTGGGCAGTTTACAAAAGTAGCCAACTTTCTCTCCTCACATCGCACTCGCTCACCCACTCACTCATCATCCATACCTGTATTCAGTGTCACAGGTGGGCTGGAGCCTATCGCAGAAGACATAGGGCATGAGCCGGAGTACCCGGAGGAAAACCACCAAACACGGGGAGAATAGGCAAACTCCATGTACTATAAACATCAAATGTGTCAAACCCGGACCCTGGAGGTGCACGGAGACAGTGCTAACCATTACACCACCGTGCTCTTTTAAATTACTACCTCTCTCGTGATATCTCATCCCAACTTTTTTTTTTTTTTGGTTTGGCACACAGGTGATGCAATAAACATCCTGTAGACAACTGAACATCTGGGTCACTATCAGGATTCAAACCAACTTCATTCAGTCACCAAGCACTAAAACAAACGCTGTTTAAAATATACAGTATATATTATCATGTGCTATTGTTTTGTTTCTGCATTAATATTAACTTCAGGAATTTAGCTTCATAATATTGTATTAGTCTATGAGGATGTGTTTTATTGTAGAACACAAAAGCACATGTACTTCTGTAAGTCACTCTGGATAAGGGGATGTGCCCAGTGCTGTAGATGTAAATATACTTGAGAGACAGTGCAATACTACTTCTTGTGCTGCGGTTCAGGTTTCGCTCCTGTTTGATGGTTCATTGAGTCAGGAATCATGTAGCATTAAGGTGTTTTAATGTGATCTGATTTCTCCAGCTGATGGCCCAGTTTTATACAGTATATGACCTCTGACCACTTTTTTCTATCTTGTCTTGTCAGTCTATAAGTTTTATGATCAGTTTATCTCACCTGCATCTTGTTCTGGTGTCATCCTGGTGCACTTTGCTGCTATTCTGTTCAATTTGTAAGAGAAGATATAGATTCCTGCATTTGGTAGATGCATTTATCAAGAATTATAATTACATGGTTTGAAACTGTGACTTCCTAATTTTAAACCAACATTTTAACTAATGAGCTAACCCTGTGATAAATAAGGAGACACAGTAAAGGTCATGAGCTACAACCACATTCAGTTCAGTAGGTCATAGGACAATACACGCAATTCCTCACATTCCTGAATTATTATTTCCTGATTTAGATAATTTATCCAAACATATATAAAAATGCTTAAAGCAGATGTTTTGGTTCAGGATTTTTGTTCATCATGAGCACATTCAAAATTGAATAAAAGTTATACACAGTATTCCTGTACGTATATACTGAGTATTGAAGTCATGATTAACTCAGAGCAGTCTGTTATCTCTGGGCTTGATGATGCTGACAGACTCATCACTACATGACCAGAACTAAATAAAGATTAAATATCAGTTAAGCTCTTTCATCTGTTCTAAAGAGAGGAGAGGGAGACCTTCAGTAACATATATCAGGAGATTTGAGAGACATTCAATCGATGAAAGAATCTAATACATTTATGTGAATAAAAGGCTACAAAGTGGGCTGAGAGACAGCCATGTGTTCTTACTACACAGCAGGAGGTAAGTATGGATTAGTGTGTGTAGTGCATTACCTGCTCTGCTCATACATTACAGTGGAAGACTCCTTTAATTACATTTACATTCAGAAAATCTCCTATAATGTGCATCGACTCAGAGAGAAAGATCAAACTCTATTAAGACTCTATTACTTTCTAAATAAAAGCAGTAAATGCTTCATTATGATCAGAAAAGTTCTGATGTTTTCATCTTCAATCAGTTTTTTATTTTGGTATTTTAGTGGAATGCATTAGATTAGATTTTGTTAATAGTTTTAGGCTCATTCTAACCAGTCAGAAAAATGAGAAATGAGTCTGATCCTCCTTACCCAGTTGGAAATAAAGCAACAAATATACTTCTCTGTGAACACACACACACACACACACACACACACACACACACACACACACACACACACACACACACACACACACACACACACATTTGCATGAACAGTTCTCAGAATAGATCAGCACTTTCAGCAGATGTTCATGTTTCTTCAGACAAACTCACTCAAGCACAACACACACACTGCACTCGACCTGCTGTTAAAGCTGCTGTTCCAAATCGCTGCCAAAGACACTTCACTACTGAAAATGGAAAAGGAGACATGCTTTACTTATTAAAGCTTTATTTCAGCATAGCTACACCACTGACACCATTTTAGACTGCTAAGCATGCTTTAAAGTGTACACTTAATTTCTAGTGAGCGTCACAGCGACTCTTTCGGAACGAGGTGATCTGAGTCGTGTCGTGGTAGGAGACGCTACAGCCGAACACCTCGGCCTCTTCCCAGCATTCCTTGCTGAGGGTCAGGGTGCTGCTGCGGCTGTAGAAGCCGTTCTTCTGTTCTTCTGTGCTGGTCACAATCCCCTCGTTCACCTCGGCACCATCCACGGTCCAGCTCAGCAGCGCCCCCTGTGGAGAATAGGCTGAGAGCAGGCAGAGCAGTGAGGCCGATCCCTCAGAGAGCTGCAGAGACGAGGGAGGGAGCAGAGACACGGAGGGCTTCACCACCGGACCAGCTGGAGAAAACACACACACACACACACACGTGCATGAACCATTCATTTTTGGTGGTTACAGTATATTTACAGAGCACAGCTATGTGAATAAATAATTGCAAGTTAGTTTTCTTTGTCCTCTGGTGTTTAAACTCAGTAATGCTTTAGACTCTAAAGGACAGTGTACTGTACACACTGCAGAGGACTGGAGGAGAAATAACAGCAAATTATGGACTAGTGATGAAATTCACCTCTACAGTCAACAACACAATGTACCTGACACGAAGATATGAAAAAAAAGTATATATATATATATATATATATAATCATTTATTATGCTGATCAGATCTAAATCTCTTCTGTAGTGATTCTGAATCCTGATGGAATTCAAGTGAAAGACTGAACTTCTGTCATTTCGCCACTACATTCATGCAGAAGAAATGTGTACTTTTAAATTCTGACAAGGGGAATGTTAAGCTTCTCTGTGATTCACTTATTACAGTAAGATTGGGGGAATGTGGTAAAGGTGTTTCCATACTTAGAGGACACTTTGCATTAGCAGCACATGCTTCAGTGCTCTGGGAGTGTTTATAGCGCTGTGACTTTAACACTTCATGACTGAGAGCTGCTGCTACAGCAACTTCACCCACAGCTACCATGACTTTGATCCCCGTCTTCATCTGGACACTGATCCTCTGGACTCAAGGTCAGACACTGCTTCAGATTTTATCTCTTCAATCATCTCTTCATACAAATACACATTTTTATGTATTATAATGTTTCTGTTTCATGTTGAATTATAATATATATTTTACAGAGTGCAGAGGTCAAGTCACAGTAACTCAGACTCCTGCAGTGAAATCTGCTGCTCCAGGAGAAACAGTCACCATCAACTGTAGAACCAGTCAGGCAGTGTATTATTACAGCTCATATGGCCACTACTTATTCTGGTATCAGCAGAAACCTGGAGAAGCTCCTAAACTCCTGATTAAATATGCGAATCAGCTACAGTCAGGTTTTCCAGCTCGTTTCAGTGGCAGTGGATCTGGATCTGATTTCACTCTGACCATCAGTGGAGTCCAGACTGAAGATGCAGCAGATTATTACTGTCAGAGTTGGCATGACATCTCTGGCTACTGGTTCACACAGTGTTATAGAGTCGTACAAAAACCTCCCTCAGTCAGATTGTAGAGAGACTGCACTGCTGCAGCTGGGAGCGACTGCAGGTGCTGAGTTGGAGGATGTGATACGACACGATGGAATAACAACACACTAACTCACATTAAAAATCTGTAACACAGTAGAGTGTATAAATACAAAAGAAAAATCTAATTGCACTAGGTAATATAATATTCCACAATTTTAAAATGTGTAACTGCACAGTTGCTATTGCACAAAAATTTGATGTACGTTGTGACTGTTATGGAGAACTATCGTGTCACTGCATCTGACAGGATAAGCAAACTTTGGGTAGTATTAGAAAAGTAAAGTACCTCACTCAAAGCACCTCAGTCGCTCGGTGGTGAAGCATACATTGAAGCAGTGAAGCAGTTCTCCCCCTCTTTACACACAAAGTTTACATTAAGTGTTCCTTCTTTGTCACTTAAAGCCATTAAAAAAAACATAACGTGTCTCATTTTGGAGCTCTTGCACCCGAGTGGAATCGCTCTCATGGGGCAGACAAACTTCTTGAAACAGACGAGATCCTTCATAATTGCCTCGTCCTTAATAAACCGGGGCACATTTGATATTACCACTCGCGCCAAAGGGGTAACATGAACCGCTGCTCCTCTCACACATATTCCCCCGTGTACTCATGAGGTTTATCTTGGTTAAAAAAAAAACCGGGAGGCAAAGTAGATGTTTTCACAACAGACCTGCTCTCCCACCGCTAGCAGCACCTCCTCCATCTGTAGTCCGTCCTCCGGCACACACCTACAGTAATGCCATGTCGGAGAGACAGTGTCTCTTGACCAGCCTTAGAGGCCATGATGCCCCGCTCACTCTCTCTCACTCTAAACCGAGCGATCTTCTCACACCCAGTCCATACACACACACACACACACACACACACACACACACACACACACAGAGAGAGAGAGAGAGAGAGAGAAATAGAGAATAATTTGTTATGATCAATGTCACATGTATTAGCTGACTTTCATCCTGTTTGTCAGAAATTCATCATGTTTTTTATTTGTTGTTTTTTAACACGGTTTATTTTATGGTTAGTGTCCTATTTTCTGAAACCTTTTTCTTCTTCTTCTATCTGTTTATTTGATAGTTTGACTTGTCCAGTTTAAAACTGTGCCATTCCTATTTGCCCCGTAACGACCTGTATTCTGAACTTGACTAAGGATCTGTCTACATTATTTGCAGTGCCTCGACCGCTATTAGGTATCAGGGCTACAAAAATCAGAAGATCCATTAAAAAATGCAACTAAACAAATAAATATAATATTCCTGATCCAATGAAGTGAAAAGTGTTCGGAGCTCTACACTGTGGAAACAAAACAACCTCTACATAGGAGGATATATGAACACAGACAGAGTAATACATCAGGGCCCGAAACAACAGTATATCATCACCGAAAAGACTAAAGACACACATTTGAGGACGAGAAAGTATAAATTTTGGACAGAGAAGATAGATTCAAGAGAGGAGCAAAAAGGACGGTCTATGTGCAAGTGGAAAATTCTTCTTTCCACAGAGGTAGAGATCTTTTATAATCATCATAATTTTCATGTTGCGCTTAGAGGTCCAGCAGGAAAGCCACATTTAAGGCCCCCTGACTGTCTCTGGTATTTAATCCTTAACGTCTCTCCCTAATCCCACTCTGTTGGAGTTTCTTCTAAACAGCTCCTACAGTCTGCAGTCTCTAATGACTCTCCCTCCTACTCTCACCTTCTCCTCTGTTCATGTAACAAGACTTTTCAGACAGGAGAAGATCTGATTTAGTTTGATTTGGTTCCAATTTAGTTTGATGCTGTTTGTGTTCTAGTTTTTGTGTGGGAGCAAGTTTATTCTCTATAATTATTTTTCTATTAAATGGAGCTTCATTATTTAAAGTATAATATAACGTTGACTCTACACAGCAAATTTGCCAGTGTTGAATTTCCAGTGTTACTTATGTCAGAGTTGCCTGGAGTTGATTCCAGTGTTCATTAAAATGTTATTAACACCAGCATCGTTGAAAAGTCACCACACTCAAAAAAATCATTCATGGTGATAGTTGGTAAAACTTGAAAAAGAAAAGGTTTCTAACATAAAAAAAAAAAATCATGTTTGTCAAATGTACATATTTTAGTGAGTTAATAACTCATTTTAGGAAGTCAGTGAAAAATAAAAATAAAGAACACTTTCTTAACTTAATTATTTAAGTATCTTGAATAAATCATTTCATCACCACTCAACAAGATAAATTATTAAGCGCGCACAACTTGTATAATTGAGTTCAGCAACGTTTGAATTTCCGCCATTTAATGCCGCATATAAAGGAGAAACTACGGTGGCTGAGAAGTGCCAACCAAAGTAAAATAAGAATTTCATTCGCAAACTATACCTGCCTTTTCCTGTTTGAGTGAATTGTCGTTGTGTTTTCTCATTTGGTATTTTGTTTTGCACTTCTCGGCCACCGTAAGAAACGGAGAGGAGTTTGTGCCTCATTTGGATTATATTACCAGCCAGTGCAAAGATTGTTATTGAAGGCACAGTCTTGCTAATGGGGCTGATATATGCACTCAACCTCAGCTATCCCAAAGAACTGAAGAACACTTTAGAGGTATTCCAAAAGATATTTATGGAACTAGATGGACTGAAAGCGAGCCTAAGGATAATGTCACTAAAATGTAAACTGCTTTCATAAAAGAAAAAAGAGAAAAAGGCGGGTTGTGCTACAGTGTTTTAGTTCAGGTGGCATGTAGCGGTGTTCCATGTTTTTTTTTTTTTTTTGGTGTTTTTTTTTTGTTTGTTTTTAAAGCAGATCACTGTCCTCGTCAGGATAGTGCTGTTGTGTTTACCTGAAATTGACTGTATAATACACCAGCCATTCATTCAGTCCTAGTAACGTTGGACAGGTGTGCCTGTTAAGGTTGCCAGTGTTTGTATTGTGTTGTTATATTTATTAAAATGATTAAAAATTTATTCATGTAATTTTGAAATAAAAAATAAGACATTGAAATTGAAGACTTAGATAAGTTTAAAGTTTATAGGGATTCATGGTTGGAACAAAACCTTTTTTGTTTAAGGTTTTATAATAAAAATTTTGATCAGTTGGAATAACTGAAATAACTGTGATTCATTGTGATTTTTTAAGTTACTAATACTAAATAAAATTATCGTAGCAATTTGCATGCATATTTATAAGTAGGATATAAGTAAAAAAAGAAGTTGGAGTAACTTAAATGGAACAATGTGACCAACTTAATATTGTCTGAACATTTTAATTAATATTGAGTTGGTTCAACTTAATTATGTTTGTTGAGATAAAACCAAATCATGTTGGTTGCACTTAAACTCTTACATTACTCTTATTTAAAATTACAAGTTGGATTTACTCAATTATGCCAGAGTTGGCACAACTTAAAAAGATGAATGCAAATTGTTACGATAATTTTTTAAAGTAAACCCAACAAATTATTTTTTAGAGTGCAGTAAGTGAGTTGCTTTATAGTGTTCCAATCAGAAAACGCTACCTATAAGTTAATTGAAACTCCTCCCATTCATGAGGGCGAGACGAGACAAGTTCTGAGGCGAGGTGAAATGACGGAGGTAAAGAAATAATCCATATATCGATTGGTTTTTGCTTTAATTTATGGTTTTATGAATGAGTATGTACAATCTGTTGTGAAATTCTCTCCATGTTAATTGTTTTAACATATCACCTTCCTAGTTTAAATAGTTAATTGTCACCGTACTTCTCTTTTAGGTGCCATTTTACGATTTGGAAGAACGCCACATGAGGTAAATGCATTCAATTAGAACACTTCATTTTTTATATCAGCTTCATATTGTCATGGGTCTAGCTGGGGGTGCTGGCTAGACCCGGCTGATGGGGTTGCCGTGGGCATGGAGGTAGGCATGAAGGCAGAGGGGTGTTGCAAACAGAAAAAGTCTTTATTTAACAGAACTCAAAAACATACACAAACAAACAAAGGAACCAAAACAACAAACTCAAACTAAAACTAGGGCTCAGGAAAAACAGGGACGGCGCGCCAACACAGGGAGAAGAGCTGACATGGGAGCCAGGAACCGACAGGGAACGGCGCGCCAACACAGGGAGAAGAGCTGACATGGGAGCCAGGAACCGACAGGGAACGGCGCGCCAACACAGGGACAAGAGCTGACATGGGAGCCAGGAACCGACAGGGAACGGCGCGCCAACACAGGGACAAGAGCTGACATGGGAGCCAGGAACCGACAGGGAACGGCGCGCCAACACAGGGACAAGAGCTGACATGGGAGCCAGGAACTGAACACAGGGAACCGGGAGCTGACACAGGGAACCAGGAGCTGACACAGGGGACCGACAAAGAGAACTGGGGATGAGGAAACATGGAGCTGAGCTAACTAAGACACATTGGGGAACTAGAGACTGGAGAGACAGGAGACAGGGCTAGACAGGACTGGAGACTGGAGAGACAGGACTGGAGAGACAGGGGAGACTAGAGACAGGGGAGACTAGAGACAGGGGAGACTAGAGACAGGACTGGAGATGGAACAGGCTGGGTTAGTGGTTAGTTGGGTTAGTAACTATATGGAATGCTGGGGACACTGGATGCTGACCTAACCAGGTTAGTATCTAAAGGGGTTAGTGGCTAACCGGGTTAGTACTGACCTAATGGTGGGGAACTGAACACAAAGGCAAAGCACACATGAGGCTACTCCAAACTAGCGGCTAACCTACTAGCGACCAGAACCACTAGCAGTCAATTCCCCTAGAGGCTAGCCTACAGGAGGCTAACCCTACTAAGGGCTAACCCTACTAGCAATTAAGGCCTACTAGCAGCTAACCCTGCTAGCGGCTAGGCCTGCATGTGGCCACACAAAACTAAACAAAGAATTAAACCAAAAGACAGAACAGTACTTACACAGGATACAGGAGGAGACAGCCTAGCTAAACATGAAACAGGATAGCTCCATGAATCCAGCAACACAAGGAACATAAGGAGAACAAACAGTAGAGCCCTAGACAAACAAAGGCTACAAAACAAACCAAAGTATAAACTTAAAGAAACAAGAACCAAACAAAAGGACTGCCCACATGACGGTAGTTACAAATATAAACATAACAAACCAACAGACAAACAGGCAAATAGACAAACATACCAGACAAACAATGCTCGACCCAGTTTCCCAGAACAGACTGCTATTTATAGAAGCTTTAATGAGGCACCTCAGTCCAGGTGAGCATTCATCATCTGACTGAGGTGCCTTCTGGGAAACTGAGTCAACCAACAAGAACTACTCAAGACTGACAGACATAAACAGTGACCTCTAGTGGAGGTTCCTAACACATATATGCTGTCATGAATTTCATTCATTTTTTTTCGACCCGTTTTCGCCATAACTTAAATTACACAGGTAGTCCAACGTTCACTTTGAATAGTATTCCAATTCCAGTACTTGTCTGTCTTTTTTTTTTATATCTAGCAAGTTTTTATTGCTTTCTTTAAAGCTAGGCTAAGCACATTTGTCTAGCCAACACCACTGAAGCTGACATGAAAACAGGATTAAAAACCGAGCTTCTATTTAAACGCTTATGATGACTAATTTGCACTTAAAGTGTGTCGCGAGTGTGTTACGAGAAAGACATTTAACTGGGATATACTTAAAACCATTTAGCGTGACATGGTTTGGTGCAGTGGCGGACTGGCCGGTTGGAAAAGTCCTGTGTTCTGGTCGCAAATGTCCACAAAGCTATAAAGATATTTCTCATGTTATGCTTACGCGTTTTAAATGCAAGTTGTGCTGATTTTGTGCGATTTTTACTAGACGGCCGTGACAACAGGCTGATCTCAGTATACGGTTCACCTGCGCGTACTGAACCGTATGGGGCGTACCGGACGATTCAATAAAATACAGTGTACCTTGCATGCCTAATCTTTACTGTTTCTCATTCAGATGTAAAACATGCTTGTTAAAGTTCAGTTTTGGAACTCCAAAAAATTCATCAAGCTTCAAGATGGATTTACATATGTTGACTTCATAAATGAAGGTAAGTTTCATATCTGATTTGAGTTCTTTGCTTTAGTGCTTTTTTCATGCTTGGATTCATTTTCATTCTTCATTTTTAGTACACAATAAATTTGGACTGCCTTCAGGGACAGCTCTTCGTATTTTTAATGACACTAAAACTGAGATTGAGGAGGACATTTTGCACGAATTACTTCGAGCAAAACCTGACATTATGTTAACAGTCAGAGACAACAATACTGGTAGGTTTGGTTCTCTTCTCTTTCATTGTGTAATATCCTCATCTCTTAGAATGCTTATTTTTCCTTCCAGAATTGGAGATGTTAGCTCCAGGAAGCAGCTCCTGCACTGATACTTTGTCCATATCTAGCCGTTCATCAAGTGACCTAGACCAAACGCCGGAACGTCCGGCCAAGAGGGCCAAAAAATTAGAAGACTCGGCAACTGCTGCCAAAGAGGTTTTTAATTTTATTTTTACATTGCATTTGCATTTTTTGTAATCTTACACCATCAAAACATAAATGTAATTGTCTTGCTGTTTGTTAGCATTGTCAAATTTTAAAGTTATTTAACCACATCTAATCAGTTAACAACTTTAGATACTGAATCCAGAATTCATGTATTTGAGTTGTTTTGAAGGTTGTCCTTGCTGCCTTAAACCACAAAGCCGGTGGCGATGCCATACTTGCTGAGTACAGATCCAAAAACACTCTGACAAGTGAAACAAGGCGTGTTCTTGTCAACATATTGGTTGGACACATGGTAGAGATGCAGGGGTAAGCCCATTTATTTTCCTCCTAAATAGTCAGTCGGCAGCTGTTGATCTTAAAAATACTGGCTAAATACACCTTTCTTTGGAAATCCTTTCAATCATTTTAAGGCGGATTCCTACACGGAACCAGAGAGAGCAGTATGCCCTTGGTATTGTGACTCTTTTTCCAGCATTGCGAGATCCATACTCCAAGAAAGGCTATGTAAGTGTACTTGTTTTTGAACTCTATTGTGTATTTTGCTTTAACTGTGATCAAAGTGGTAAGTGAATCTTTTGTTTCTTAATTGTGCAGGAGCACTTCTATGATGTTGACAGCGGAACTGGCTACCTTGCCTGGCGACTAAAGACGGCGCAGAGGAATACATCTCATCGTGTTGCTAAGGGTACTACAGCTAGCTCTGAGCTGGGAGGACCTTCCTTGAAGAGATCCATCAACCCTGAAGAGCACCTTGATGAAGATGCAGTGAGAGAGGCCATTGCCTTGCTTTGCCATACTTCTGAAGAAGGTCAGATCTTCTTTAAGATGAAGGAAACTTTCCGTCACAGACATGGACTTGTTCATGACCCAGATAAAACCATGGATATTCTGAATACATTTCCCCGGGTTTTTAGGCACCAAAAGACTGGTAGGTTTATCCGGTGATTTTTATAATGTAAAAAATAATAATGTAAAATTAACCAAAAGTCCTGATATGCATGTTTTTGGTGTTTTATAGGTTAACCAAGACTTCACACTCCTCTTCAATCCTGATACGGCTAATAAATTGCTGGAAAAGTGGGACACTGTATTCAAACCAGGAATCATTGAAGAAGCCATGGGCTTGACTTTAACTCCTGCTGTGCGTTCCCTCATCTCATCAGCAAGAAAAGAGACAATCGGTAAAGACCATTGCAGTAAGTTGTATTTCCGTATACTATTACAGTACAGATTATTATATCAGATAAGATTTTAGTATTTTTTAGACTTATGTAGCAACAAGTTTATATGATGGGTTAAGGCTAATTCATTCATTCATATTTGTTATTGTCAGAATGGGACAGTGACTTGGCCACTCTGCTTTTGCTCATTCATCTCCTTCCACCTCAACCCGGGAGGCAAGAGAGCTACCAAAGTCAGTGCCACTGATGCTGCTGATCGCCTTGTTGTGTATCATAAGGTAATGTGTGTAAACTGTTTTTGTAGATCCCATGTTCTTATAGGCCTTGTTGATTAATGTAATGCTTTCTTGTTTCTTTATAGTCTTGCAACAGCATTGATGAACATGTTCAGCAAAGAGAAGGACGGCAGCCATACCTCCGTGCTGTAGGAAGAAGCCAAGACCAGATTGACAACGTTTACGTAGTCCTTGACAAAAATCTCATCCCCTGTCAGGTGGTTGGTTCCCTCAGTGCATTCGACGAGCTTTTCAAAGCTCACTTTGTTTTTAATTTAACATATGACAATGCACTCATGAACTTCTACACCTTCATTCAAACAACCATCTACAAAATTGATGTAGGCAAGACGATAGAGTCCCCAAGAGTAAAAGAGCTTCGCGCTAAACTACTGAATGACTAATATTTGTAAAGCAGCTGAGAAGGCCATCTTGTTTTAAATGCAAAGCATTGTATGCATCTAGTCAGTCACTAATTTCACATTTAAGGTTCGAGCATGCCTTTTATCCCACTGTAAAATTCACCTTGATTTGTGGACAAGAAACATGCATGAAACAATTTAGCACTTATTCTGGATTTAGAAAACATTTAGACACTAGTCATCCATCTCAGTACATCTGTGAAAGCACTGTGAATGAAAATAGACGTTTATCTTCCAAAGACACTACATCAGAGACACCATGTACTTTATGTGATGAGTCTGTATTAGATACTGAGAATCTTGAGAACAGTGGGTCTGTTTTTTCACCAGGTCATGTAAAAAACATGTGTGCAGATATTGTTGCAAAACTACAAGGAAGTGGTGCTTCCGCTAATGTAGTATCATCACTTGTTTGTGATTTGGAGGAATTGGTAACCGGGATACATTCTGAGATTCAGCACAGAGTACTCTCTGCTTCTCCTGTGAACAATTCTTTAAAGTCAGAAGTAGAACACTGTTTAAATGATTTTGAAAATCGCTTGGCTTCTTTCAATACAGATTCAAAAAGAAATAGATACTTTACTGAAAAATGGGGAATTGTTGAACCCGTTGAAATCGCTTTAGGTGTTGGGTATGATAGTAGATGGGACAACGGAACGGCTACTTATTGCCAGGTGCCTGTAAATGATACATTTGTATACATTCCTGTTTTAGAGAGTTTGAAATTCATGTTCAGAAACCCAGAGATTTGTAATATGACCAAAGCAGGCATCGCATCGATTCCACATTTATACAGAGACTTCAGGGATGGAAGTTATTGTAAAACCCACCCACTGTTCTCTCGATGCTCAGATTCTTTACACATTCAGCTTTATTATGACGAATTTGAAACAGCCAATCCCCTTGGCTCAAAACATGGAATTCACAAAGTAGGATGTCTGTATTTTGTTTTGCGAAATTTACCCCCAGTTTAATTCGTCAGTACTTAACATTCATTTAGTGTCTCCGTTTCATTCTTTAGATATTAAGAAATACGGCTTTGATTTGATTCTTGAGCCCTTGCTTTTGGACCTTAAAACTCTTGAGAGTGAAGGAGTGCATTTGCCTGTATCATCTGAAATAACATATGGAACAATATGTCAAATTACAGGCGATAACTTGGGACTTCACTCCATTCTTGGCTTTACAGAGTCCTTCAGTAGCCACTATTTTTGTCGATTGTGTTTGATAAGTAAATGGGATGCTCAAGATGTATTTTGCGAGGATGATCACAGGGTCATAATGCGTGATGAACAAAGTTTCCAAATGCATTGTGAAACTCTTCAATCAAACCCACAGCTTAACAATGTTTATGGGATCAAAAGAAATTCAGCACTAAACACTTTACATTATTTTCATGTGTGCAACAATTTTTCCTTTGACATCATGCATGATATCCTTGAAGGAGTGGCTCAGTATGAGCTCAAGTTGTTGTTTGTCTATTTGACTGACCATTTTCTCTCAAAGCAAGAGCTTCTTTCACGCATCAATTCATATGACTATGGTTACATCGAACGTAAAAATCGCCCAACAAATGTGAATCTGGACCACACTGGAAACAGTTTGGGCTTGAATTCAATTCAAACTCTATGCCTTGTAAGGAACACCCCCTTACTGTTTGGGGATGCTATTGCACTTTCAAATCAAAACTGGAACTTGCTGCTTCTTTTGTTACAAATAATGAAAATTTTTTCACCAAGCATTACTTATGGAATGACTGTACAGTAGTGCTTAAGCACTTAATTCATGAAGACCACCAACTTTTTAAACTCTTGTACCCAGACCGAAATTTAATACCCAAACATCATTTCATGATACATTATCCATCATGCATTAGGAAAATTGGTCCCCTTTTGCACACTTGGAGCATGAGGTTTGAAACAAAGCATAAGCTTTTCAAAAACACACTCAAAAACTTTAAAAACATCACCAAGTCTTTAGCCAACAAACACCAGATGGCTATTGGGTATCATTGAGACTCATTGACATTCCAACGCAAAGAATATGGTCCAATGTCTTTGCACCGTTTTGAAGAGTCTGGTGTTGATGAATTGGTTAAGTCTCTTTCAATTCCACAGAATGAAAATGTCTGTTGCACTAATTGGGTAAAAATTGATTGTGCAGAATTACGAATCGGTCTTATTGTTTGTAATGAGATTCAGCACGAGCTTCCAGTCTTTTCCAGAATCACACAAATTCTGTTGATGCATGATAGAATCTATTTTCTGGTGAATACTCTGGTAACACTTTCTTTCAATGAGCATTACCATGCCTTTACTCTATGCGATGGAGAAGAGAAAGAAGCGGTCATTGAGTTGCAGAGTTTACGTTTTTATAGACCGTTTGATCTTCAGTGTTCATATGGACCAGATGACAGCATGTATGTGGTGCTTCTCCACTGTTGGATGTAGACTTTTATACTGGATTTGTCTGTGTGTAATTACAGGCAGTAAGTTATTTTTAAGTTGTATTTAGTCAAATACAAAATTTTGTATTGTTCTGTGGCATAATGATGCTGATGTGGCGAGGCTTGTTTTAAAAGCCCAGATTTATTTATTTATTTTTTGCTCAATAAAAAAAAAAAAAAGTAAAATGCGTCTAGATTTGATTTATTAACATTTGAAACCCTTAAGACAAGACAAATTTAACTGATTTTTTTTGTCCGGAAATGCTACTAAAATGTCACCTTATTAGACGTAAAATTTTCATTCCATTGGATGCAGGCCTAAATGTTAACTGTTCTGAGTTTGCATTCATCGATGTGATCCCATAATCATGTGATGAACCCATAATCAGTGTTAAATCTGCACCACTCAGGGTTTTTTATTCACTCTTTGTAGATATGAATCAAACTTGCATGGTGTTAAAACAACACTATTGAGAGTTTCTCCTTTAACACTAACAGAATAGATTGAACAACACTGAGATAGTGTAAATTCCTTACACTGCAACAGGAGTTAAATTAACACGAGCTAGAGAGAATTATATAAACACTGCAAAAGTGTTAATTTTAACACTTACAGAGTTAATTTAACACTGGTGATTTTACTGTGTAAGTATTCAGTCACCTGATCGAGTTCTCTGGGGTCAGACACTAATCCAATCACAGCTGATAACTCTGACTGATTACTGATAAAGTTCTGTGCAGTAGTTGATGTGAATGTATATTTAATGTAGTAACATAAATCCTGCAGTAAAGAAAGAGATGAAAGCAGCTTCCTGCTCCACAGCCAGTTAAACACACAGAGTCAGTGTTAAGCAGTAAATCAGAGAGCAGTGTAGAGGAAGTGAGATTCACATGGAGACGGCTGAGTGATCCTCTTTCTCCCAGAATAGAGCAGCACTTTCACCAGATGTTCAAGTTTCTTCAGCCAAACTCACTGAAGCACAACACACAGCACTGAATCTACAGCTAAACACACTCTCTCATCACACTGATAATGACTATTAACTGGAATAAAAGAAGACACAATGTCCAAAATGAAGCTTTATTTCAGCAGAGCAAAACTACAGGAAGAGCAACAGGACAGTGAAGAGAGTAAAGACAGAAATGTCAGCATTGTGTAGAATTGAAACTCTATTGTAGATGGATGTGTAAGCAGCTCAGTGTTAAATTCTATCTTGGAGCTGTTAGTCTTCACACTGGCTCTTTGTGAACGTGACCGGATGATTGACGCCATTGTGGGAGACTGTACAGACAAACTCCTCCCCCTTTTCCCAGCCTGCTTTGCTGAGGGTCAGGGTGCTGCTGCGTGTGTAACCGTCCTTCTTCTGTTCTTCCGCGCTGGTCCGAACCCCGTCCTTCACCTCTGAGCCGTCCACTCTCCAGCTCACCAGCGCCCCCTGTGGAGAGTAGGCAGACAGCAGGCAGAGCAGCGAGGCCGATCCCTCAGACAGCTGCAGAGAGGAGGGAGGGAGCAGAGACACGGAGGGCTTCACCGTGGGACCGGCTGGAGAAGACAAACACACAATAAACACACATTTACACACACTTACACAACATTTACTCATTACTGCTTATTCACATGACTGCAGTTCAGTAGAACTACTCAGCAGGAGAACATTTACTAGTTACTGCTTATATTGTGGAGCGACTCAGACTTTGATCAGCTTTATTCTGTGTTAAACACTTCTTACTGATGTGTAATATAAAGTGCTCCCTGTGTGATAGTAGTAAATGGATCTGATTACACAAATGTTCATTGTTTAACACAAACACACAGCAGCATTCGTCTGTATTTTACATCAGCACAGAGACTTTAGTACAATTTACACTAAACTACGAACCAGTGACCAGGTTTACACACACACACACACACACACACACACACACACACACACACACACACACACACACACACACACTGCATATTTATTATATCGTCAGTATTCACTCATTTATTATCTTAGTACTTTACAGGTTAGAATAATCCAAATCATATTACTGATAACTATACACATTATTTTGATTTACTCATGTGAATGATGAACAGAAGGTATTTTCTTTCATTTTAGACTTGAAGAAGAAATAAAAGTGACTTACCAATGATGACTTTGGTTCCTCCACCGAAAGTCCACCACAGTGATACATTCTAATGAAACTGTCGCACAAAAACCTCTGTTACACTACAGTGACCACACACACACACACACACACACACACACACACACACACACACACACACACACACACACACACACACACACACACACACACACAGGCTTCCACTTTGCATTAGCAGCACATGCTTCAGTGCTCTGGGAGTGTTTATAGCGCTGTGACTTTAACACTTCATGACTGATAGCTGCTGCTACAGCAACTTCACCCACAGCTACCATGACTTTGATCCCCGTCTTCATCTGGACACTGATCCTCTGGACTCAAGGTCAGACACTGCTTCAGATTTTATCTCTACAATCATCTCTTCATACAAATACACATTTTTATGTATTATAATGTTTCAGTTTCATGGTGAATTATAATATATATGTTTACAGAGTGCAGAGGTCAAGTCACAGTAACTCAGACTCCTGCAGTGAAATCTGCTGCTCCAGGAGAAACAGTCACCATCAACTGTAGAACCAGTCAGGCAGTGCCTACTCACAGCTCATATGGCCACTACTTACACTGGTATCAGCAGAAACCTGGAGAAGCTCCTAAATTCCTGATTAAATATGTAAATCAGCTACAGTCAGGTTTTCCAGCTCGTTTCAGTGGCAGTGGATCTGGATCTGATTTCACTCTGACCATCAGTGGAGTCCAGACTGAAGATGCAGCAGATTATTACTGTCAGAGTTGGCATGACATCTCTGGCTACTGGTTCACACAGTGTTATAGAGTCGTACAAAAACCTCCCTCAGTCAGATTGTAGAGAGACTGCACTGCTGCAGCTGGGAGCGACTGCAGGTGCTGAGTTGGAGGATGTGATACGACACGATGGAATAACAACACACTAACTCACATTAAAAATCTGTAACACAGTAGAGTGTATAAATACAAAAGAAAAATCTAATTGCACTAGGTAATATAATATTCCACAATTTTAAAATGTGTAACTGCACAGTTGCTATTGCACAAAAATTTGATGTACGTTGTGACTGTTATGGAGAACTATCGTGTCACTGCATCTGACTGGATAAGCAAACTTTGGGTAGTATTAGAAAAGTAAAGTACCTCACTCAAAGCACCTCAGTCGCTCGGTGGTGAAGCATACATTGAAGCAGTGAAGCAGTTCTCCCCCTCTTTACACATAAAGTTTACATTAAGTGTTCCTTCTTTGTCACTTAAAGCCATTAAAAAAACATAACGTGTCTCATTTTGGAGCTCTTGCACCCGAGTGGAATCGCTCTCATGGGGCAGACAAACTTCTTGAAACAGACGAGCTCTTTCATAATTGCCTCGTCTTTAATAAACCGGGGCACATTTGATATTACCACTGGCGCCAAAGGGGTAACATGAACCGCTGCTCCTCTCACACATATTCCCCGTGTACTCATGAGGTTTATCTTGGTTAAAAAAAAAACGGGAGGCAGAGTAGATGTTTTCACACCAGACCTGCTCTCCGACCGCTAGGAGCACCTCCTCCATCTGTACTCCGTCCTCCGGCACACACCTACAGTAATGCCATGTCGGAGAGACAGTGTCTCTTGACCAGCCTTAGAGGCCATGATGCCCCGCTCACTCTCTCTCACTCTAAACCGAGCGATCTTCTCACACCCAGTCCATACACACACACACACACACACACACACACACACACAGAGAGAGAGAGAGAGAGAGAGAGATAAATAGAGAATAATTTGTTATGATCAATGTCACATGTATTAGCTGACTTTCATCCTGTTTGTCAGAAATTCATCATGTTTTTTATTTGTTGTTGTTTTTTTAACACAGTTTATTTTATGGTTAGTGTCCTATTTTCTGAAACCCTTTTCTTCTTCTTCTATCTGTTTATTTGATAGTTTGACTTGTCTAGTTTAAAACTGTGCCATTCCTATTTGCCCCGTAACGACCTGTATTCTGAACTTGACTAAGGATCTGTCTACATTATTTGCAGTGCCTCGACCGCTATTAGGTATCAGGGCTACAAAAATCAGAAGATCCATTAAAAAATGCAACTAAACAAATAAATATAATATTCCTGATCCAATGAAGTGAAAAGTGTTCGGAGCTCTACACTGTGGAAACAAAACAACCTCTACATAGGAGGATATATGAACACAGACAGAGTAATACATCAGGGCCCGAAACAACAGTATATCATCACCAAAAAGACTAAGGACACACGTTTGAGGACGAGAATGTACAAATTTTGGACAGAGAAGATAGATTCAAGGGAGGAGCAAAAAGGACGGTCTATGTGCAAGTGGAAAATTCTTCTTTCCACAGAGGTAGAGATCTTTTATAATCATCATAATTTTCATGCTGCGCTTACAGGTCCAGCAGGAAAGCCACATTTAAGGCCCCCTGACTGTCTCTGGTATTTAATCCTTAACGTCTCTCCCTAATCCCACTCTGTTGGAGTTTCTTCTAAACAGCTCCTCCAGCCTGCAGTCTCTAATGACTCTCCCTCCTACTCTCACCTTCTCCTCTGTTCATGTAACAAGACTTTTCAGACAGGAGAAGATCTGATTTAGTTTGATTTGGTTCCAATCTAGTTTGATGCTGTTTGTGTTCTAGTTTTTGTGTGGGAGCAAGTTTATTCTCTATAATTATTTTTCTATTAAATGGAGCTTCATTATTTAAAGTATAATATAACGACAGACTCTACACAGCAAATTTGCCAGTGTTGAATTTCCAGTGTTACTTATGTCAGAGTTGCCTGGAGTTGATTCCAGTGTTCATTAAAATGTTATTAACACCAGCATCGTTGAAAAGTCACCATACTCAAAAAAATCATTCATGGTGATAGTTGGTAAAACTTGAAAAAGAAAAGGTTTCTAACATAAAAAAAAAAAATCATGTTTGTCAAATGTACATATTTTAGTGAGTTAATAACTCATTTTAGGAAGTCAGTGAAAAATAAAAATAAAGAACACTTTCTTAACTTAATTATTTAAGTATCTTGAATAAATCATTTCATCACCACTCAACAAGATAAATTATTAAGCGCGCACAACTTGTATAATTGAGTTCAGCAACGTTTGAATTTCCGCCATTTAATGCCGCATATAAAGGAGAAACTACGGTGGCTGAGAAGTGCCAACCAAAGTAAAATAAGAATTTCATTCGCAAACTATACCTGCCTTTTCCTGTTTGAGTGAATTGTCGTTGTGTTTTCTCATTTGGTATTTTGTTTTGCACTTCTCGGCCACCGTAAGAAACGGAGAGGAGTTTGTGCCTCATTTGGATTATATTACCAGCCAGTGCAAAGATTGTTATTGAAGGCACAGTCTTGCTAATGGGGCTGATATATGCACTCAACCTCAGCTATCCCAAAGAACTGAAGAACACTTTAGAGGTATTCCAAAAGATATTTATGGAACTAGATGGACTGAAAGCCAGCCTAAGGATAATGTCACTAAAATGTAAACTGCTTTCATAAAAGAAAAAAGAGAAAAAGGCGGGTTGTGCTACAGTGTTTTAGTTCAGGTGGCATGTAGCGGTGTTCCATGTTTTTTTTTTTTTTTTGGTGTTTTTTTTTTTTTGTTTTTAAAGCAGATCACTGTCCTCGTCAGGATAGTGCTGTTGTGTTTACCTGAAATTGACTGTATAATACACCAGCCATTCATTCAGTCCTAGTAACGTTGGACAGGTGTGCCTGTTAAGGTTGCCAGTGTTTGTATTGTGTTGTTATATTTATTAAAATGATTAAAAATGTATTCATGTAATTTTGAAATAAAAAATAAGACATTGAAATTGAAGACTTAGATAAGTTTAAAGTTTATAGGGATTCATGGTTGGAACAAAACCTTTTTTGTTTAAGGTTTTATAATAAAAATTTTGATCAGTTGGAATAACTGAAATAACTGTGATTCATTGTGATTTTTTAAGTTACTAATACTAAATAAAATTATCGTAGCAATTTGCATGCATATTTATAAGTAGGATATAAGTAAAAAAAGAAGTTGGAGTAACTTAAATGGAACAATGTGACCAACTTAATATTGTCTGAACATTTTAATTAATATTGAGTTGGTTCAACTTAATTATGTTTGTTGAGATAAAACCAAATCATGTTGGTTGCACTTAAACTCTTACATTACTCTTATTTAAAATTACAAGTTGGATTTACTCAATTATGCCAGAGTTGGCACAACTTAAAAAGATGAATGCAAATTGTTACGATAATTTTTTAAAGTAAACCCAACAAATTATTTTTTAGAGTGCAGTAAGTGAGTTGCTTTATAGTGTTCCAATCAGAAAACGCTACCTATAAGTTAATTGAAACTCCTCCCATTCATGAGGGCGAGACGAGACAAGTTCTGAGGCGAGGTGAAATGACGGAGGTAAAGAAATAATCCATATATCGATTGGTTTTTGCTTTAATTTATGGTTTTATGAATGAGTATGTACAATCTGTTGTGAAATTCTCTCCATGTTAATTGTTTTAACATATCACCTTCCTAGTTTAAATAGTTAATTGTCACCGTACTTCTCTTTTAGGTGCCATTTTACGATTTGGAAGAACGCCACATGAGGTAAATGCATTCAATTAGAACACTTCATTTTTTATATCAGCTTCATATATGCTGTCATGAATTTCATTCATTTTTTTTCGACCCGTTTTCGCCATAACTTAAATTACACAGGTAGTCCAACGTTCACTTTGAATAGTATTCCAATTCCAGTACTTGTCTGTCTTTTTTTTTTATATCTAGCAAGTTTTTATTGCTTTCTTTAAAGCTAGGCTAAGCACATTTGTCTAGCCAACACCACTGAAGCTGACATGAAAACAGGATTAAAAACCGAGCTTCTATTTAAACGCTTATGATGACTAATTTGCACTTAAAGTGTGTCGCGAGTGTGTTACGAGAAAGACATTTAACTGTGATATACTTAAAACCATTTAGCGTGACATGGTTCGGTGCAGTGGCGGACTGGCCGGTTGGAAAAGTCCTGTGTTCTGGTCACAAATGTCCACAAAGCTATAAAGATATTTCTCATGTTATGCTTACGCGTTTTAAATGCAAGTTGTGCTGATTTTGTGCGATTTTTACTAGACGGCCGTGACAACAGGCTGATCTCAGTATACGGTTCACCTGCGCGTACTGAACCGTATGGGGCGTACCGGACGATTCAATAAAATACAGTGTACCTTGCATGCCTAATCTTTACTGTTTCTCATTCAGATGTAAAACATGCTTGTTAAAGTTCAGTTTTGGAACTCCAAAAAATTCATCAAGCTTCAAGATGGATTTACATATGTTGACTTCATAAATGAAGGTAAGTTTCATATCTGATTTGAGTTCTTTGCTTTAGTGCTTTTTTCATGCTTGGATTCATTTTCATTCTTCATTTTTAGTACACAATAAATTTGGACTGCCTTCAGGGACAGCTCTTCGTATTTTTAATGACACTAAAACTGAGATTGAGGAGGACATTTTGCACGAATTACTTCGAGCAAAACCTGACATTATGTTAACAGTCAGAGACAACAATACTGGTAGGTTTGGTTCTCTTCTCTTTCATTGTGTAATATCCTCATCTCTTAGAATGCTTATTTTTCCTTCCAGAATTGGAGATGTTAGCTCCAGGAAGCAGCTCCTGCACTGATACTTTGTCCATATCTATCCGTTCATCAAGTGACCTAGACCAAACGCCGGAACGTCAGGCCAAGAGGGCCAAAAAATTAGAAGACTCGGCAACTGCTGCCAAAGAGGTTTTTAATTTTATTTTTGCATTGCATTTGCATTTTTTGTAATCTTACACCATCAAAACATAAATGTAATTGTCTTGCTGTTTGTTAGCATTGTCAAATTTTAAAGTTATTTAACCACATCTAATCAGTTAACAACTTTAGATACTGAATCCAGAATTCATGTATTTGAGTTGTTTTGAAGGTTGTCCTTGCTGCCTTAAACCACAAAGCCGGTGGCGATGCCATACTTGCTGAGTACAGATCCAAAAACACTCTGACAAGTGAAACAAGGCGTGTTCTTGTCAACATATTGGTTGGACACATGGTAGAGATGCAGGGGTAAGCCCATTTATTTTCCTCCTAAATAGTCAGTCGGCAGCTGTTGATCTTAAAAATACTGGCTAAATACACCTTTCTTTGGAAATCCTTTCAATCATTTTAAGGCGGATTCCTACACGGAACCAGAGAGAGCAGTATGCCCTTGGTATTGTGACTCTTTTTCCAGCATTGCGAGATCCATACTCCAAGAAAGGCTATGTAAGTGTACTTGTTTTTGAACTCTATTGTGTATTTTGCTTTAACTGTGATCAAAGTGGTAAGTGAATCTTTTGTTTCTTAATTGTGCAGGAGCACTTCTATGATGTTGACAGCGGAACTGGCTACCTTGCCTGGCGACTAAAGACGGCGCAGAGGAATACATCTCATCGTGTTGCTAAGGGTACTACAGCTAGCTCTGAGCTGGGAGGACCTTCCTTGAAGAGATCCATCAACCCTGAAGAGCACCTTGATGAAGATGCAGTGAGAGAGGCCATTGCCTTGCTTTGCCATACTTCTGAAGAAGGTCAGATCTTCTTTAAGATGAAGGAAACTTTCCGTCACAGACATGGACTTGTTCATGACCCAGATAAAACCATGGATATTCTGAATACATTTCCCCGGGTTTTTAGGCACCAAAAGACTGGTAGGTTTATCCGGTGATTTTTATAATGTAAAAAATAATAATGTAAAATTAACCAAAAGTCCTGATATGCATGTTTTTGGTGTTTTATAGGTTAACCAAGACTTCACACTCCTCTTCAATCCTGATACGGCTAATAAATTGCTGGAAAAGTGGGACACTGTATTCAAACCAGGAATCATTGAAGAAGCCATGGGCTTGACTTTAACTCCTGCTGTGCGTTCCCTCATCTCATCAGCAAGAAAAGAGACAATCGGTAAAGACCATTGCAGTAAGTTGTATTTCCGTATACTATTACAGTACAGATTATTATATCAGATAAGATTTTAGTATTTTTTAGACTTATGTAGCAACAAGTTTATATGATGGGTTAAGGCTAATTCATTCATTCATATTTGTTATTGTCAGAATGGGACAGTGACTTGGCCACTCTGCTTTTGCTCATTCATCTCCTTCCACCTCAACCCGGGAGGCAAGAGAGCTACCAAAGTCAGTGCCACTGATGCTGCTGATCGCCTTGTTGTGTATCATAAGGTAATGTGTGTAAACTGTTTTTGTAGATCCCATGTTCTTATAGGCCTTGTTGATTAATGTAATGCTTTCTTGTTTCTTTATAGTCTTGCAACAGCATTGATGAACATGTTCAGCAAAGAGAAGGACGGCAGCCATACCTCCGTGCTGTAGGAAGAAGCCAAGACCAGATTGACAACGTTTACGTAGTCCTTGACAAAAATCTCATCCCCTGTCAGGTGGTTGGTTCCCTCAGTGCATTCGACGAGCTTTTCAAAGCTCACTTTGTTTTTAATTTAACATATGACAATGCACTCATAAACTTCTACACCTTCATTCAAACAACCATCTACAAAATTGATGTAGGCAAGACGATAGAGTCCCCAAGAGTAAAAGAGCTTCGCGCTAAACTACTGAATGACTAATATTTGTAAAGCAGCTGAGAAGGCCATCTTGTTTTAAATGCAAAGCATTGTATGCATCTAGTCAGTCACTAATTTCACATTTAAGGTTCGAGCATGCCTTTTATCCCACTGTAAAATTCACCTTGATTTGTGGACAAGAAACATGCATGAAACAATTTAGCACTTTTTCTGGATTTAGAAAACATTTAGACACTAGTCATCCATCTCAGTACATCTGTGAAAGCACTGTGAATGAAAATAGACGTTTATCTTCCAAAGACACTGCATCAGAGACACCATGTACTTTATGTGATGAGTCTGTATTAGATACTGAGAATCTTGAGAACAGTGGGTCTGTTTTTTCACCAGGTCATGTAAAAAACATGTGTGCAGATATTGTTGCAAAACTACAAGGAAGTGGTGCTTCCGCTAATGTAGTATCATCACTTGTTTGTGATTTGGAAGAATTGGTAACCGGGATACATTCTGAGATTCAGCACAGAGTACTCTCTGCTTCTCCTGTGAACAATTCTTTAAAGTCAGAAGTAGAACACTGTTTAAATGATTTTGAAAACCGCTTGGCTTCTTTCAATACAGATTCAAAAAGAAATAGATACTTTACTGAAAAATGGGGAATTGTTGAACCCGTTGAAATCGCTTTAGGTGTTGGGTATGATAGTAGATGGGACAACGGAACGGCTACTTATTGCCAGGTGCCTGTAAATGATACATTTGTATACATTCCTGTTTTAGAGAGTTTGAAATTCATGTTCAGAAACCCAGAGATTTGTAATATGACCAAAGCAGGCATCGCATTGATTCCACATTTATACAGAGACTTCAGGGATGGAAGTTATTGTAAAACCCACCCACTGTTCTCTCGATGCTCAGATTCTTTACAAATTCAGCTTTATTATGACGAATTTGAAACAGCCAATCCCCTTGGCTCAAAACATGGAATTCACAAAGTAGGATGTCTGTATTTTGTTTTGCGAAATTTACCCCCAGTTTAATTCGTCAGTACTTAACATTCATTTAGTGTCTCCGTTTCATTCTTTAGATATTAAGAAATACGGCTTTGATTTGATTCTTGAGCCCTTGCTTTTGGACCTTAAAACTCTTGAGAGTGAAGGAGTGCATTTGCCTGTATCATCTGAAATAACATATGGAACAATATGTCAAAATACAGGCGATAACTTGGGACTTCACTCCATTCTTGGCTTTACAGAGTCCTTCAGTAGCCACTATTTTTGTCGATTGTGTTTGATAAGTAAATGGGATGCTCAAGATGTATTTTGCGAGGATGATCACAGGGTCATAATGCGTGATGAACAAAGTTTCCAAATGCATTGTGAAACTCTTCAATCAAACCCACAGCTTAACAATGTTTATGGGATCAAAAGAAATTCAGCACTAAACACTTTACATTATTTTCATGTGTGCAACAATTTTTCCTTTGACATCATGCATGATATCCTTGAAGGAGTGGCTCAGTATGAGCTCAAGTTGTTGTTTGTCTATTTGACTGACCATTTTCTCTCAAAGCAAGAGCTTCTTTCACGCATCAATTCATATGACTATGGTTACATCGAACGTAAAAATCGCCCAACAAATGTGAATCTGGACCACACTGGAAA